>QXTE01000195.1:2766468-2947935 GCA_003942145.1 Platysternon megacephalum | reverse complement strand
AAGAAGAACTTCCTTTTATTTGTTTTAAACCTGCTGCCTATTAATTTCATTTGGTGCCTATTAATTTCATTATTATTATGGGAATAAATAAATAACTTTTCCTTATCCACTTTCTCCACATCACTCATGATTTTATATAACTCTATCATATCCCCCCTTAGTCTCCTCTTTTCCAAGCTGAAGAATCCTAGCCTCTTTAATCTCTCCTCATATGGGACCCGTTCCAAACCCCTAATCATTTTAGTTGCCCTTTTCTGAACCTTTTCTAGTGCCAGTATATCTTTTATGAGATGAGGAGACCACATCTGTACGCAGTATTCGAGATGTGGGCGTATCATCGATTTATATAAAGGCAATAATATATTTTCAGTCTTATTCTCTATCCCCTCTTTAATGATTCCTAACATCCTGTTTGCTTTTTTGACCGCCTCTGCACACTGCGTGGACATCTTCAGAGAACTATCCACGATGACTCCAAGATCTTTTTCCTGATTCGTTGTAGCTAAATTAGCCCCCATCATATTGTATGTATAGTTGGGATTATTTTTCCCAATGTGCATTACTTTACATTTATCCACATTAAATTTCATTTGCCATTTTGTTGCCCAATCACTTAGTTTTGTGAGATCTTTTTGAAGTTCTTCACAGTCTGCTTTGGTCTTAACTATCTTGAGCAGTTTAGTATCATCTGCAAACTTTGCCACCTCACTGTTTACCCCTTTCTCCAGATCATTTATGAATAAGTTGAATAGGATTGGTCCGAGGACTGACCCTTGGGGAACACCACTAGTTACCCCTCTCCATTCTGAGAATTTACCATTAATTCCTACCCTTTGTTCCCTGTCTTTTAACCAGTTCTCAATCCATGAAAGGACCTTCCCTTTTATCCCATGACAGCTTAATTTACGTAAGAGCCTTTGGTGAGGGACCTTGTCAAAGGCTTTCTGGAAATCTAAGTACACTATGTCCACTGGATCCCCCTTGTCCACATGTTTGTTGACCCCTTCAAAGAACTCTAATAGATTAGTAAGACACGATTTCCCTTTACAGAAACCATGTTGACTATTGCTCAACAGTTTATGTTTTTCTATGTGTCTGACAATTTTATTCTTAACTATTGTTTCGACTAATTTGCCCGGTACCGACGTTAGACTTACAGGTCTGTAATTGCCGGGATCACCTCTAGAGCCCTTTTTAAATATTGGCGTTACATTAGCTAACTTCCAGTCATTGGGTACAGAAGCCGATTTAAAGGACAGGTTACAAACCTTAGTTAATAGTTCCGCAACTTCACATTTGAGTTCTTTCAGAACTCTTGGGTGAATGCCATCTGGTCCCGGTGACTTGTTAATGTTAAGTTTATCAATTAATTCCAAAACCTCCTCTAGTGACACTTCAATCTGTGACAGTTCCTCAGATTTGTCACCTACAAAAGCCAGCTCAGGTTGGGGAATCTCCCTAACATCCTCAGCCGTGAAGACTGAAGCAAAGAATCCATTTAGTTTCTCCGCAATGACTTTATCATCTTTAAGCGCTCCTTTTGTATTTTGATCATCAAGGGGCCCCACTGGTTGTTTAGCAGGCTTCCTGCTTCTGATGTACTTAAAAAACATTTTGTTATTACCTTTGGAGTTTTTGGCTAGCCGTTCTTCAAACTCCTCTTTGGCTTTTCTTATTACATTCTTGCACTTAATTTGGCAGTGTTTATGCTCCTTTCTATTTGCCTCACTAGGATTTGACTTCCACTTTTTAAAGGAAGTCTTTTTATCTCTCACTGCTTCTTTTACATGGTTGTTAAGCCACGGTGGCTCTTTTTTAGTTCTTTTACTGTGTTTCTTAATTTGGAGTATACATTGAAGTTGGGCCTCTATTATGGTGTCTTTAAAAAGCGCCCATGCAGCTTGCAGGGATTTCACTTTAGTCACTGTACCTTTTAACTTCTGTTTAACTAACCCCCTCACTTTTGCATAGTTCCCCCTTTTGAAATTAAATGCCACAGTGTTGGGCTGTTGAGATGTTCTTCCCACCACAGGGATGTTGAATGCTATTGTATTATGGTCACTGTTTCCAAGCGGTCCTGTTATAGTTACCTCTTGGACCAGCTCCTGCGCTCCACTCAGGACTAAATCTAGAGTTGCCTCTCCCCTTGTGGGTTCCCATACCAGCTGCTCCATGAAGCCGTCATTTAAAGTATCGAGAAATTTTTGGAGGTTACCATTGCTCTCGTGTTGCACCGAAGACCTGCCACTTCTTTAAGGAGCTGGACACCCTCCTTGATGGTGACCCCAGATCCACCGCCAAGAGCCCCATGGATACTTCGGCAGTGCTGGAGGTGGTGGACAGTGGACCTAACCCCAAGTATGAAGTCGTGGATGAGGAGGTTGAGCTGGAGGATGAGGTGGAGCACACAGCAGGGTGGTCCAGTGGTGCAGTGAATCAGTAACTCTTTGGCATTCTCTGGCATTCATGAAGTAGGAAATGAGAGCCCTGGCAAGTGATCTTTTTGAGTTGATGCTGCTCGATTATACATATCGGCGAAGAGCCGCCGCCAGATAAGGAAGCAACCAAGGCAGAATAAGGAGGACCTAGTGAGGAGGGCTTTAAACTAGGTTCACTGTGGGAAGGAGACCAAAGCCCTGAGGGGAGTGGGATACCAGGAGGAAGCATGAGCAGGAGAGCACAAGAGAGGAGGACTCCTGCCCCATACTGAGAAAGCAGGACGATGAGCAAGTTATCTTAAGTGCCTATACACAAATGCAAGAAGCCTGGGAACCAAGCAGGGAGAACTGGAAGTCCTGGCACAGTCAAGGAATTATGATGTGATTGGAATAACAGAGACTTGGTGGGATAACTCACATGACTGGATTACTGTCATGGATGGATATAAACTGTTCAGAAAGGACAGGTGGGGCAGAAAAGGTGGGGGAGTTGCATTGGATGTAAGAGAGCAGTATGACTGCTCAGAGCTCCAGTATGAAACTGCAGAAAAACCTGAGAGTCTCTGGATTAAGTTTAGAAGTGTGAGCAACAAGGATGATGTCGTGGTGGGAGTCTGCTATAGACCACCAGACCAGGGGGATGAAGTGGACGAGGCTTTCTTCAGGCAACTAACAGAAGTTACTAGATCACAGGCCCTGGTTCTCATGGGGGACTTCAATCACCCCAATATCTGCTGGGAGAGCAATACAGCAGTGCACAGACAATCCAGGAAGATTTTGGAAAGTGTAGGAGACAATTTCCTGGTGCAAGTGCTGGAGGAACCAACTAGGGGCAGAGTTCTTCTTGATCTGCTCCTCACAAACAGGGAAGAATTAGTAGGGGAAGCAAAAGTCAATGGGAACCTGGGAGGCAGTGACCATGAGATGGTCGAATTCAGGATCCTGACACAAGGAAGAAAGGAGAGCAGCAGAATACGGACCCTGGACTTCAGAAAAGCAGACTTTGACTCCCTCAGGGAACTGATGGGCAGGATCCCCTGGGAGAATAACATGAGGGAGAAAGGAGTCCAGGGGAGCTGGCTGTATTTTAAAGAATTCTTATTGAGGTTGCAGGAACAAACCATCCCAATGTGTAGAAAGAATAGTAAATATGGCAGGCGACCAGCTTGGCTTAACAGTGAAATCCTTGCTGATCTTAAACACAAAAAAGAAGCTTACAAGAAGTGGAAGATTGGACAAATGACCAGGGAGGAGTATAAAAATATTGCTCAGGCATGCAGGAGTGAAATCAGGAAGGCCAAATCACACTTGGAGTTGCAGCTAGCAAGGGATGTTAAGAGTAACAAGAAGGGTTACTTCAGGTATGTTAGCAACAAGAAGGTCAAGGAAAGTGTGGGCCCCTTACTAAATGGGGGAGGCAACCTAATGACAGAGGATGTGGAAAAAGCTAATGTACTCAATGCTTTTTTTGCCTCTGTCTTCACGAACAAGGTCAACGCCCAGACCACTGCACTGGGCAGCATAGTATGGGGAGGAGGTGACCAGCCCTCTGTGGAGAAAGAAGTGGTTCAGGACTATCTAGAAAAGCTGGATGAGCACAAGTCCATGGGGCTGGGTGCACTGCATCCGAGGGTGCTAAAGGAGTTGGCGGATGTGATCGCAGAGCCATTGGCCATTATCTTTGAAAACTCATGGCGATCAGGGGAGCTCCCGGATGACTGGAAAAAGGCTAATGTAGTGCCCATCTTTTAAAAAGGGAAGACGGAGGATCCGGGGAACTACAGGCCAGTCAGCCTCACCTCAGTCCCTGGAAACATCATGGAGCAGGTCCTCAAGGAATCAATTTTGAAGCACTTAGAGGAGAGGAAAGTGATCAGGAACAGTCATCATGGATTCACCAAGGGCAAGTCATGCCTTACTAACCTAATTGGCTACTATGGCGAGATAACTAGCTCTGTGGATGAGGGAAAAGCTGTGAACGTGTTATTCCTGGACTTTAGCAAAGCTTTTGATACGGTCTCCCACAGTATTCTTGACAGCAAGTTAAAGAAGTATGGGCNTAGCAACAAGAAGGTCAAGGAAAGTGTGGGCCCCTTACTAAATGGGGGAGGCAACCTAATGACAGAGGATGTGGAAAAAGCTAATGTACTCAATGCTTTTTTTGCCTCTGTCTTCACGAACAAGGTCAACGCCCAGACCACTGCACTGGGCAGCATAGTATGGGGAGGAGGTGACCAGCCCTCTGTGGAGAAAGAAGTGGTTCAGGACTATTTAGAAAAGCTGGATGAGCACAAGTCCATGGGGCTGGATGCACTGCATCCGAGGGTGCTAAAGGAGTTGGCGGATGTGATTGCAGAGCCATTGGCCATTATCTTTGAAAACTCATGGCGATCAGGGGAGCTCCCGGATGACTGGAAAAAGGCTAATGTAGTGCCCATCTTTTAAAAAGGGAAGAAGGAGGATCCGGGGAACTACAGGCCAGTCAGCCTCACCTCAGTCCCTGGAAACATCATGGAGCAGGTCCTCAAGGAATCAATTTTGAAGCACTTAGAGGAGAGGAAAGTGATCAGGAACAGTCATCATGGATTCACCAAGGGCAAGTCATGCCTTACTAACCTAATTGGCTACTATGGCGAGATAACTAGCTCTGTGGATGAGGGAAAAGCTGTGAACGTGTTATTCCTGGACTTTAGCAAAGCTTTTGATACGGTCTCCCACAGTATTCTTGACAGCAAGTTAAAGAAGTATGGGCTGGATGAATGGACTATAAGGTGGATAGAAAGCTGTCTAGATCATCAGGCTCAACGGGTAGTGATCAATGGTTCCATGTCTAGTTGGCAGCTGGTATCAAGCGGAGTCCCCCACGGTCGGTCCTGGGGCCGGTTTTGTTCAATATCTTCATTAACGATCTGGAGGATGGCGTGGATTGCACCCTCAGCAAGTTTGCAGATGACACTAAACTGGGAGGAGTGGTAGATACGCTGGAAGGTAGGGATAAGATACAGAGGGACCTATACAAATTAGAGGATTGGGCCAAAAGAAATCTGATGAGATTCAACAAGGACAAGTGCAGTGTCCTGCACTTAGGAAGGAAAAATCCCAGGTACTACTACTGGGGGGAGGGATAGCTCAGTGGTTTGAGCATTGGCCTGCTAAACTCACGGCTGTGAGTACAATCTTTGAGGGGGGCCACTTAGGGATCTGGGGCACTTAGGGATCTGGGGCAAAATCAGTATTTGGTCCTGCTAGTGAAGGCAGGGGGCTGGACTCAATGACCTTTCAGGGTCCCTTCCAGTTCTATGAGATAGATATATCTCCATATATTATATTAAATTAAATATTTTAATTTATATTAAAAATAGGCTCTTCTAACTCCTGAAGCTTTGGTTTCTTGGAGTGCTTTTTCCAGTTCTCCTATACTCTAGAGACTATCTTTTCATCTATCTATCTATTCTATTGTCTATCATGCTATCAGCTCAGCTTGTGCAGTATAGTATACATACTCAACATTCCTAACCATTGGGGAAGCCAGCACCATTGCGTAATCGGGCATGCCAGGAGTGAGGCTGGTCCTTCACCCCTATTACCTGTATGTTAGGTTAAGGTACTTATAATAGAAATGTTACCACCAGGAGTTTTGGAATTCTTTTACTGTTTTGCAGTTATAAGTTTCATTGCATTTCTTATTTTTATGTTACTTTCGATAAAGGTTTTATCAATTTAGTATTGTCCTCAGTGTACGTGTTCTTGCCAAGCACTCCGAGAGTCCTCTCCCGATATAGAACTCTCTGAGTTCTTGAACTCTGTAGTCTGAATTGGATAAGAACCTATAAATCTTCTGGTCGGATGCGATCAGTGGTGAGCCATAACAACTAACCCATCAAATTCAGGTCAACAATGGGTTACCCAGGGAGGTGGTGGAATCTCCTTCCTTAAAGGTTTTTAAGGTCAGGCTTGACAAAGTCCTGGCTGGGATGATTTAATTTGGGATTGGTCCTGCTTTGAGCAGGGGGTTGGACTAGATGACCTCCTGAGGTCCCTTCCAACCCTGAGATTCTATGATTCTATGATTGTATTGCATGATCCGAGAGGTGCTCCAATCTTCAGAGGCCAAAAAAAAAAGAATGAAAGGAGTGGAGAGAGAGCCTCAAGGAAAAATTTAAAATAGAAAGGCAGGACAGAAAGGAGAGTGAGGAGCGAATTGTAAAGAGCCAGGAGCGGATGATAAAAGTGATGGAGGAGCAAACAGAGATGTTGAAGTCCCTAATCACACTCCAGGCTGAACACATGCTTGCCCACCCCATCCCCCACAGCTGATACAGAACTGCTTTCCATGTGCTCCCCAAACTCCTTCCATACATTCCTTGCAACTTCCCAGAGTGTCTCGGTGCCCAAGTCACTCCACCCCTTCAGACAGCTTCAAAAATGATAGCTGGACTTACACACAGCTATGAGAGCCTACACTGCCCTGCACTCTTATCTCCCTTCCCACCAAGCCTTTTGTGTGTGTTGTTAATAGGTATTTAATAAAAAACAAAAACTCTCTGAAAGATAACCAATCTTTATTTGTCTCCTACACTTGGTGGTTGCAGGTGGTAGTAATACATAATGGTGGTTTGATCATTTGCTGACTACAAATCCTGGTCAGGAATCATCACAATTTTCATGCAAGGTGGCAAGCTAACAAAGCATGGCAGAGTGCTGTATAGAAAGACACATTTCTGGTGCTTATTATCAAAATGTTGCCTCAAAGCCTCCCTGATTCGAATGGCCCCCATTGTGCCCCTCAAATAGCCCTTTATTTGGCTGCTCAAATTCAGCAGCCAGCCGATCCACCTATGAGCTCCACCCTGGGGTAAACTTTTCACCCAAGCCTCACAAATATTATGGAGCGTGCAGCAGGCTTCTATGATCATTGGAATGTTTTCCTCATTTAGGTCTAACCTGCCAAAAGGCTGTGCCAGCGCACTTTTAATCTTCCAAAGGCACATTTAATGGTCATTCTGCACCTACTCAGCCTATTGTTGAAGCACTCCTTGCTGCTGTCCACATTTCCCGTGTAAGTCTTCATGAGCCCAGGGAGTAAGGGGTATGCTGGGTCTTTTAACATTGCCCACTGGAATCTTCTGGTCTGGAAAGAAAGTCCCTGATTGAAGCTTTCTGTACAGGCCTGTGTTCCTGAAGATGCGTGTCATCCACCTTCCCAGATCACCCTGCGCTGATGTCAGTGAAATACCGACGGTGATCCACAAATGCCTGCAATACCATAGAGACGTACCCCTTTCTATTGATGTACGCCATCGCAAGATGGTCCTGGGCCAAAATTGGAATATGCGTGCCATCTATTGCCCTTCCGCAGTTAGGGAATCCCATTGCCGCAAAGCCATTCACTATTTCCAAGAGTCACAGTCCTTCGTAGCAGGATGCAATTAATGGCCCTGTACACTTGCATTAACGCAGCCTCAACTGTTGACTTCCCGACTCCAAACTGATTCATGACTGACCAGTAGCAGTCCAGCGTCACCAGCTTCCATGCAGTGATCGCCACGCACTGAGGCACAAAGAGGGAAAGTTACTTGCCCATGGTCCCACAGGGCATTTGTGGCACAACCAGGAGTTGCACTCAGGTGTCCTGAACCCCAGTTTAATGCCATAAATAAACACCATAATGGGAGGAGCTGTTTGATTGTCCTTCCTACACTGCAGTTTGTTGTTATTCCTCTAGATGTAGAAGGCCTCATAAACTGAATCAGGCCATCAGCTTCTGAATCAAACATTACTACTCCCTGAGTCACAAAGTGAGCCCTGCCCTGTTAGAACAGCTGGGAACCAGACCCTTTCCCTTCCTCTGGGTCACAGTCAAAGACTCAGATGTACCCCCTGCTTTCTCCCTCCAGCCTCCTTTGTTGTGTCTGAGTACAAGTCAGCATGTCTGGGGACAACACAGGGACGATGACTCTTTCCAAAGGGGCTAAACAGACTTGCCCGGAAAGATGCACAAAGGTCTTTTTCCAAGGTCTCTTCCTGTTAGTGAGTGGAACCAGTTCTGGTCTAAATCACGTTGCACCTTTCCAAACTGGCTTCTCTGACAAGCCATGTGCTTAGAAAACTCCTCTGTGCAGAGCTGGGTGAAGGTCCTCGGACCAGGCGAGTTAGGTTTATTGTTGCAGTTTGTGAGATCCCTGGGCTGCGGCCCTTCCCTGGGTGCCTTGTTTTAGCCGCTCCTTGCCCCTTGCTTAGTGGCTAGGGAATGGGACTCTGGCTGCCCCTGGTTTAGGCCATGGGTAGTTATTCCCTAATTCTTCATTCTGGGGTTTCCTTCCAAGCAGCTGGTGCCAGAAGACAGGACACTGGGCAAATAGACCTCAGCTCTGATCCAGTCTGGCTATTCCTGAGTTTCCCCAGTGAAGTGAAATCTGTCCCTGCTTATTCATTCTGGAGTTTCCTCTAAAGCAGTTGGTGCCAGAGACAGGAAACTGGGCTAGCTGGGCCTCGTCACTGACAGAATCAGGCTCTTCCTAATTTCTAACATGCAGTGAAATCTGCCCCAGCTCTATCAGCACCTCGGAATGTAACACCCCCTCCATAGACCCTGAGCTCCTGCTGGCCCTGGCTCTCCTCGTTTGTGTTGGTGAGGAGCACTAAGGACTAGGTCACTTTCTGGTCCCAGAGCAAATCCCAGCTGTCTGAGTGAGCCAGCCGGGGACTTGCCCCAGTGTATGGAACAGCACTGAAGTGTAGACTAGGAAATGGTCTCCAGCACACTAAGGGACTGATCCAAAGCCCAGTGGAGTCAATAGGAGTCTTTACTGGGTGCTGGCTCAGACGGTAACTGTTCTGTCAGTCAGAGACCATGACTCAGAGCAGGGACTCTGGCATGGGCGTGAACAGCGCCAAGCGCTGGGCAACTGAGCAACCCCCAGCCAGCTCCAAGGTGAAAGACAGCAGGATGGGCACAGCCAGTGAGTGGGTGTGAATCATTAGACCAATGAGCATCCTCTGACCCCTAGAATGGGGAGCTACAGTGCAGATAGCTCAGCAGGAAAATGCAGGGGACGACAGAGCTCAGGTCACTATGTGAGTTTGACTGCAGGGCTCACACCCAAAAAGCCATTACACAAGTTACTATGGAAATAACAAAATCAAACGGGTCAGGAGTGAGGAGGGTTGGCAGAGTGGGAAATGGGGAGGGGCAAGGTTGGAATAGCAGTAGGGACTATAGATCAGGAATGAGGGGCGCTGGCAGAAGGTACATCTCTCTCCCAGTGGTGGACTCCGAGTCATTCACTCCATCAAATAGAAAAAATTCACTCAAATGCTCTTATATTCCTTTATTCTACTGTGGGTAAGATTACGGGATAGAGGGTGAGTGTGGGGTGGGGGTCACTAGATCGATATGCGGTGTTGGGCTCTAGAGAAACGGAGACTCTCTGGGGTCAGTGTTCCATGGGAGTGTCCTGGGGATGGCGCTGTGTTCATGCCACCAAGGCCAGGGCCACCTGGTTGTTGGCCCTGTCGAAGACAACGTAGTACTGGCGGATGAAGACCACCTTATAGTAGTTCCATCTAGGTTGTATTTCCCTAGTTTGTTTATCCCGAGGAACACTCCCGATCTCATTCCCACTCAGCCCACGAGCCAGCAGTGAGAGACCTGCAGGGTGGAGCTGCCCCACCGCCCCCTTGCTACAACTGCCAAGAACTTTCCCCTGATGTTTCAGCCTAGACCTCTCCTTCCTTGGCTATTTCCTGTCGATCCTCGTCCTACAACCTTCTGGGACTGTGATGGATCTAGCCTGGGGGTCACAAACAGATGTCAAGGAGTTGTGACCACCCTGCCCTTTACTTTATTGCTAAGCAGAGCTGGCCAGACGAGACAGGGTTCCTGGTGTGGACGAGGTGAAGAACCACTGATCTAACCTCCTCACTGGTGAGCCCCTTTCCTATAGCTCCAAGGAAGGTGTGATTCCTACTCCTTTGTCTCTCATCTTGTCTAGACTCTGCAAGTTGAGCTCCCGCACGCATCTCCTTTTGCCTGTCTCCTCAAGGTGACACGATGAAGGGGTAGGGCCAAGGCATGGGTGATACCTGTCCATGGTGATTTCCCAGTAAGTCTCAGCAGAGAGAGGGATCCAGTTCAGGCTCCCAGAGTAGTAAGATGAGTCAATGCCGCCAAACATCACGAAGCTCCCGCTCTGCTCATCACTGGAGAAGGGAGAGAGGAGAGTCAAGGAAGATCCATGAATGGTCGGCTAAGGAGATAATAGTAAATGCTCCATCTGTTAGAGAAGGGCCACAGCTGGGCAGTGCTGGGGTAGAGTCAGAGCTGGGCACATCCGGTAGGATGAGAGGAGCACCTCTGCCCCTACTTTGCTAAATGTCTCTTGCTAGATCTCAAAAGCTAAGCAGGGCTGGGCCTGCCCTAAAACTGGCTGGGAGACTTCCAAGGAAAGGCTCAGGTGTTTAAAGCAGTGTTGTCAGTCACTCAGTAGGTGCTGCTCTTCCCTTGGAGTCAGTACTGAGCAGACAGTTCAGTCTGCTGCTAGAAGATGCTGAGTGAGGGAACCATGTGGGTGACGTGTTAGGGGTAATTCTTCCCCCAGGAGTCAGTCTAATATTGATGACCTACCTCAGCACTGGGCTGTGCTTGACAGGGCCCTGATGCTTTTATCTAAGCATTAGAGATACTAGTGTTCATTTCTGCTCCCAAAAACGTACATCACCAGCATAGAACGGCTGCTGCATTCCACCCTGAGGTGGCTGCTTTTGGGACTTCTGGAGCTAACATCACAGGGATCATTCATTGTGAGAGGCGCTATAGGAACATGAATCTCACTGCAACAAATGGGCCATTTCCAGCCCTGACTTACGAGCTCAGGTAGACAGAGAAGAGGTCCTGGGACACCAAACCTTCGTTCATCATGTTGTCAAAGACAGGTGTGGCTCCAGAAGAGGCGATGCTGGGGAAGGCCAGACCCAGGATCCCGTCAAAGGGAGCGTAGTAAAAGGTGGAGCCGAGCTCGGTTTCACTCAGACCAAAGATCTGTTTGGTTTCCACAATGCCTCCAACCTTGGGAGAGGGATGGGGATAATCAGACACAACCTATGCTCTGGGAGAAGCTGCCAAGTCTATCTCAGGGTCCTTATGGCCTGGGGAGTTCTCAGAGGCTGCCACGCCCTGCACTGTGGTCTCGCCCCACCTGCCCCATATGAGAATAGTCTGTGATTGGCCTCATCGCCAATTCTCTTCCCTTTCTTTATCTCCATCTCCCAGTTCACAGCAAGTGGCGTTCCTGCTTTAGCTTCCAGATGTGTCCTGTCCTTCTAACTCCTAATCTTTCACCATGTCTGATCCAGGGGCTTTCATGCTTTCTTGTAATTTACCTGGATGGTGTCATATGCCATATGCCACTGCCATACTGGATGGAGAGGCTCTAGCTGGTGGCCTCGTAGGTGGAGGAGTCTGATGGGTTGAATTTGTTGTGGTTTGCTGCAAGTACAGATGAGTCAGATGGTCACAGACTGACACTTGTAACTCTCCCCATGTGTTATATGGAGAGCCTGGGTGATTAGTGAGGCTTTGAATTCCTTGGTGGGATCAGGGTGCCTAAGAGTCACACATCCCAGCACTATGCCACACCTAGGTGCCTTTGTGGATCTAAATTCTGGTCTTACTGGGGCCCATTCCCCCTCTGACACTGTGCAGAACATGGAGGGACAATGGAGGGAGACCTGCTGCTCTCTGGCTTCCGGGATGGATAAAAATTGATGATTTTTTTAAATTTTGATTTTTTTTTAAAATAAGCCTTTTCAAAATTAACCTTGAAATTATGATAACATATGGTAAGGCCTAAACTTACTAAAATCTACTAAATCATTTAATTTAAATACAACAGTTACTATTAAGCAGTGCATGTTTCCTGGCTTTAAAGAAAGTCAACAGAACTGGAGGATTTCACTGACTCAGCTCCTGGAACCAGAGTTTCTTCCAGTACTAAATGAGCTTTTGACAGCAGTAGCCTCTTCTGCAGGTGCAGAGAGAATACTTTCTTCAAGTCAGTTTATTAACTAGCTCAGTTCACGGACTAGTTCATTCCAACTTAAGAAACTGATTGGGAGTTGAAAAAGTGGGAACACTTGTTTTCCTCTTCCAATCGCTGAATAAAAGCTTGGTGCGAGAGGATGAGTTCTACAAGTTCTAAAATCTTGAAGGACACGCTGGTCAGAAACAATAGTTCAATTCACTGACTACAGATAACACTTCCTTTGTTTCATAAATCTATTAGTTTTAAATGCAAAACATGTTTTGATAAATTTTTCTTTCTTGTATATACAGCCCATTTAAAGAAGTTTTATTTAACTTCTTTTTTTAAAAAGCTGGATTTTGCATTTTAAATTTAATTCCAATTTCCAGCCAAATTGAGTTTGACACAAATCAAAAATTAATCATTATGTAGTAAATAAGAAAATCCTCCTTCATTTTCTAAAATAACTAAAAAACGTACAAATTATGAAACTGAATAAATGTATGTAAAGCTATGTTAATAGCTTAAATAAATGCGTATTGACTTAGTCTATACCCCTGATTTGCTAAAAGAAGTACCAAATATAATGTAAAGGCTATATATAGTTGCAAATCAACCTGTTTATAGTGGTTACAAACCAGTGAGAATCAATTTCCTTTAGAAAAATAACTAAAAAGTACAAATGCAAAGCAAGATTAAAATCAATTATTTCAATCAAGGTTTCCTCCTTGCTGATTTAAATCTCTTTGATTTCAATCAATCTGCCCTGCTGATGTATCAAGGCAAGAGGCGTTGCAGGTGACTTACTGCAGGCTTCGCTGGAGCAGTACATGGAGGGCACCCACAGGTTGGAGGAACCAGTGTCGAACACGACAGTGAAATCCTGGGCTGGGGTGCTAATGGAGATGGTTCCATAATAATCGACCTGTCAAAGCAGGATAAAAAATTACATAAAGAGAGGGAACCATTGCTATACAAGGATTAGATCATCAGCTAGAGTAAACCAGCATACTCTTCCAGCTGATTTACACCAACTGACAGTCTGGGCTACGGTGTCCTTGCTAAAGGCTCAGCCTGAACTGTGTTTCTCTGCCATCACTTTGTCCAGCATGGCTCCTAGCACCTGCTGGCATCCAATAGCAACAGGTGATCTGATGCACATACAAAATTTAGCCTCAGACCCTTGAATCTCAGTGTGTGGGAGGGTGTGCTGGGAAGGAGGAAGCCAGCAGACCTTGGGAGCGCTATTCCAAATGCTCTTCTTAATGCCATCCAATCACAGCTGGAGGCTGGATGGCCCTGCGCTGGGGCTGGGGAGGGTTCTTGGCTGCAGCAAGGTATGTGCTTGGTTGGAAGCACATCAGTGGGGGGGTGGGTTGCGGTCCTTTTGGGAGGAGGGCAAGATCAGCTGTTGGCAGAGGAGTGGGAAGCTTTGATGAGGAGAGGGAGGCTACCAGATCTGCTCTCCTGCCATACTCACATCCATGTAGTTTGTTAGGGGCTCACTGGCAGCCTCGTTGGCCAGGCTGGGGAAATACTTGGAGACCAGGTTGTAAGGATGTTTCTTCAGGAAATCCTCCAGCAAGCCATGTTCCTTAAGGTCCTGCCTCAGGGATTTCCTCTTCTTCAGGGAGACCCTAATCAACAAGGGTAGGGAGAGAGACCAATCAATAACAAATAAACAATAGACAAGCTGCAGGGGATTGGTCCTGCTTTGAGCAGGGGGTTGGACTAGATGACCTCCTGAGGTCCCTTCCAACCCTGATATTCTATGATTCTATGATTCTAAGCCTTGTGTTCAGAGCATAAAGTGCAATCCAGCTTTTACATTGCACCTAGGATTATCAAAGAAGTGTAAAGGAGTTGGGTGCCCAGTGCACTGAAAGTCAATGGAAGTTGGGCAATAATTCCTGTAGGGCCCTTGGAAAATCCCCAGCCCATGTGTACTAGCAGAGAGATGCCTCAACGTGCTGGGAGATGTACTAATAAATAGAAAGAGACAGTCCCTGCCCTGTAGAGGTTACGGTTGAAATAGACAAGATGGAAAAAGGAAATATTATCGGCTGTCCTGACTCAATCGACCACACTGTTCTGTTTGAAATCACGTTCTCCCTTTGCTTCCATGACTCTCTCCTCTCATGGTTCTCCCTCCCATATCTGTAATCGCTCCTTTGATGCCTTCAGAGGATCCACCCTCCAATTTTCTGTAGGGGTTCCACAGTGCTCTGCCATTCATCCCCTTCTATTCCCCTTTTACCCCTTATCTCTGTGTAATCTCATTTGCAAGCACAAATTCCACTTCAACCTCTATGCTTATGACTCATGGATCTGCCGCCCTCCGCTAGACCTGTCTCCTCGTGTCCAAACTGAAATCTCGACCTTCTAGTCCTGGCTTGATGGGAGTAATTGGACATGGGGGAGACCTCATTTTTTGGGAGGCAGGATTAGTAAGGTAAATAGATCAGCAGGCTGAACACAGAATGTCTGTGCTAACCGGGACAGGTAAGTGGGTAGTAAGCCAAGAGACAGAATGGCTGAACTAGCCAATATAAGGCAGGGAACATCAAGGGAATCATTTACAAAGGACAGGGTAACAATGGACAAGATAAGCTGGGAACATAAAGATGAGTAAGTCGCACATGGCGTGGATAGAGCATGCTGTACAGGGATTAGTTCCTACAAAGTAACCAAGCCAATCCCAAAATGTGTGATACAACATATAGTAAATGCAATGAATGTGATGTGTACATTTATGTAAAGGAAGAAGGTTTCTCCTTCAAATCTCTCCTTAAAAACCTCCTTTGTCATGTGCCTATAAATAGGAACATACCAAATTCATGGCCATGAAATATGTGTCATGGACCGTGAAATCTGGTCTCCTCCATGAAATCTGGCTATTGTAGGCGGATCACGGTATTGCCACCCTTACTTCTGCATTGTCTTCAGAGATGGGTGGCCATAGAACGGCAGCTGCTGGCCAGGCATCCAGCTCTGAAGGCCAGCAGCAGCATAAATGAGGGTGGCATGCTATGGGGAGGTCATCAATTTTGCGGGGAGCAGGTCCATGGTCACACACCCTGCCCACCCTCCCCCACACACACAGCCAGACCAAGGCCCCTTTAACCCCTGAGCACTGGTCCCGGAACCAGGGAGCGGCAGGGCTGGGGGCACCCCAGCCGGGGGTTCCTACCACACGCTAGGCTCCAGCTGCTAGTCCCAGCTGGGCTGGGGAGGGACGGGACTTTCTCTTCCTCTGCATAGTCTGCTCCCAGGGCCAGGTCAGACCCAAATCTGGGAAATTCCCCCGCTGCAGGAAGCTCTACAGCTGCTGGCTGGGAATCCAGCTCTGAAGGCAGTGCTGCTGCCAGCAGCAGCGGAGAAGTGAGGGTGCATGGTATGGTATTACCATCTTTACTTCTGTACTGCTGCTGGTGGTGGCGCTGCCTTCAGAGCTGAGTGGCCGGATAGTGGCAGCCTCTGGCTGGGGGCCCAACTCTGAAGACAGAAGCACAGAAGTAAGGGTGGCATGGTATGGTATTGCCATCCTGACTTCTGTGCTGCAGCTGCTGGCGGCGGAGCTGTCTTCAGAGCTGGGCTTCTGGCCAGCAACTGCTGTTCTTCATCCATCCAGCTCTGAAGGCAGCACTGCTGCCAGCAGCAGCACAGAAGTAAGGGTAGCAATGCCATTGCCCCTTCCCCCCGCCCCCCGTTTTGGGCTGGGACAACCCATGGTTACAACACTGAAATTTCAGATTTAAATATTTGAATCCATGAAATTTAAGATTTTTTAAATCTTATAACCATGAAATTTACCAAAATGGACAGTGAATTTGGTAGTGCCCTACCTATACATGAAATCATAAAAACAGTTTGGCTGCTGGTGTGCAGAAACTACTGTCCATCAAGCTAACTTCTACTCCCCTCTCAGTCTGTCTGTATCTATCTGTTGTCTCTTTTCTCATACTGAGGTTGCTATCTACTTGGGGAAGGGACAGTCTTCCAGCACCTAGCACAATGGAGTTCTGGTCCATGACTTATGAGTCCTAGAAGCCTATGTACTAATATTATCACCTCCATTTCACATACAGAGAACTGATCCACAGAGAGAGACTCTGTCACTTGCCCCTGGTCACACAGGGAGTCTGTGGTAGAGCCAGGCATTAACCCAGATCTCTCAAGTGCCACTCCAGTGCCTTAACCACAAGACCTTCCTTCCTCATTCCTCTGCTACAACACAAAGCTAAGGGGATGTACCCAGCTGCTGCCTATACACGAATGGAGAGTAGATGAGAGAGGTGCAGACACTCCCCTTGATAATCACACATTGCTATGTAGAAAGCCGAGTTCAGCAGCCCAAAGTGGTGTGTTCCCCCAATACTCACTTTGTCACCCGGCACTGAGAGAGCGCCACCAAACTCAGGAGCAGAAGCCACTTCATGATGTTTTCTGACACGCAAGCCAATGGTGATGAGTGGTGAATGTAGAGAAACGCCTGGGTGCTGCTTCTTATAAAACACAGCACCCAGAGATTTTCTTATTGCATTAATAGCCCTGATAAGAAATGTAAACCTTCCTGATAAGATCTTCCAAAATGTCCTTAAATGAAATTTTGGAGAACACTCAAAGTCCATAGATTTCCACCTTCACTTGGCTGTGACCTGAAAATGGGGGTGTCCTCTAGAGGGGTGAGAGTTCAGGGACATCTAAGCTTTGAAAAGCAATGCCCGTGGGTTGTTTTAAAGAACAAGGTGGGAGGCGCAGAGGCATTTGAATGGGATATGGAGACATTCACTGCTCGGTCATTGATTCCAATCTAGCCCCGTGCTGGGAGAGCGGGTACCTCAATGGGATTGGAGTCTTCCACATCTTGGGCACCACTTGCAATACAGCCATAGAGTCACAGCAGTGTATGACAGGAAGGGAACTCAATAGGTCATCTAGTCCAGTCCCCTGCACTCGAGGCAGCCATTCAGTGGGGAATTGATTTCTTTATGGGAATTGGGGTATGGAGCTTTACACCTCTAGGTCATTGGTAAGGATACGATTCTGTCACAGAGATCACAGATTCCATGACTTCTTCCAGGATATCCATGACAAGCCCTTTCTTTGACTTTGGGACAGGCCACTTTTGGATAGCATTCACTTTGGCTTGTAGGGGGTTGATAGTTCCTTGACCCACCTGGTGTCCAAGGTATGTCACTCTGCTTAGGCCTATTTGACACTTTTTAGCCTTAACAGTTAGTCCTGCCTCCCTTATGCGCTCAAAGACTTTCCGTAGATGCTCCAGGTGTTCTGCCCATGAATCAGAAAATATGGCCACATTGTCAAGATAGGTGACTGCAGATTCTCCCAATCTCACTAGGAGACTATCTACAAGTTTCTGGAAGGTGGCAGGTGCATTTCGCAGCCCATTAAATTCATACATCCCCTTATGGGGGATGAAGGCTGACCTTTCCTTGGCAGATTCATCTAGCGGTACTTACCAGTACCCCTTGGTTAAGTCTAAGGTAAAGATTAACTGGGCATGTCCCAGTTTCTCCAATAGCTCATCTGTGCATGGCATTGGACAGTTGTCTGGGCGAGTTACAGCATTTAGCTAACGGTAGTCCACACAAAAGCATATTTCCTCGTCTGGTTTGGGAACTAGAACCACTGGAGATGCCCATGCACTTTCAGAGGGCTGGATTACACCCATCTGTAGCATGTCCTGAATCTCCCGTTCTATAGCAATTTTGGCTTGAGGAGCCACCCAGTAAGGTTGGGCTGTAATTGGGCGAGCATTAACTGTGTCGGTGGAGTGGTATGCCCATTCGGTCCATCCTCGGGTGGCTGAGAACATTGGCGCGAAGCTAGTGCACAGCTCCTTGATCCGCTGTCGCTGCATACGTGTGAGGGTCATGGAGAGGTTCACTTCTTCCACACCACTGTCACTTTTTCCTTCATAGTAGACACCTTCAGGCCACTCAGAGTCATCTCCTCCCCGGGCTGTAAACTGAAGAACCTTTAACTCTCTGGAATAGAAGGGCTTTAGAGAATTAACATGGTACACTTTAGGCTTTAGGTTTGAGGTTGGGGACACTATGAGATAGTTAACAGCTCCCAGGCGCTCTTGGACCATAAATGGCCCTTCCCACGACGCTTCCATCTTATGGGCCTGGAGCGCCTTCAAGACCATGACCTGGTACCCTACTTTGAAGGAACACTCTCTGGCATGTTTATCATACCAGGCCTTTTGCTCTTCCTGAGCATCTTTTAGGTTTTCTCTAGCAAGGGCTAAAGAGTTTCGGAGGGTGTTTTGTAGGTTGCTTACAAAGTCTAGAATGTTAGTTCCTGGAGAAGGCGTAAACCCCTCCCATTGCTGCTTCACCAACTCTAATGGCCCCTTAACCTCATGGCCATACACAAGTTCAAATGGTGAAAAACCCAAACTGGGATGTGGTACAGCCCTGTAGGCAAAAAGCAACTGCTGCAACACTAGGTCCCAATCATTGGAGTGCTCATTTACGAATTTACGTATCATGGCCCCCAAAGTTCCATTAAACTTCTCCACCGGGCCATTTGTTTGATGGTGGTAAGGGGTGGCAACCAAGTGGTTCACCCCATGAGCTTCCCAAAGGCTTTTCATGGTCCCTGCCAGGAAATTAGTTCCCAAATCCATAAGGATATCAGAGGGCCAACCTACCCTGGCAAAAATGTCTGTTAGTGCCTGGCACACACTTTTAGCCCTGGTGTTGCTTAGAGCTACTACTTCGGCCATCGGGTGGCAAAATCCATGAAAGTCAGTATGTACAGCTTTCCTCTGGGTGTCTTTTTCAGGAAAGGACACAGAATATCCACAGCTACTCACTGAAATGGAACCTCAATTATGGAGAGTGGCTGGAGAGGGTCTTTGAGGATGCCAGTGCTCCTGGAACCCACCAAAAAGAGTTTCCTTGTATAAAAGTCCTCTTTCTACAACAAACCAGGATTGATTGGAAGAGCTGAGAGGCGGTGGGTTGCTCTGTGCCGCCGTCCAAGCTTCCTGGAGGCTGTCATCTGCTTCCTGCTCTGCCTGGAACTGTTCCCTTGATGCTGGAGACATCAGTTCCTCAGTAGATTGTGGACTTGGGCTTGGT
The DNA here is from genome assembly GCA_003942145.1 of Platysternon megacephalum. Classification (NCBI taxonomy): domain Eukaryota; kingdom Metazoa; phylum Chordata; order Testudines; family Platysternidae; genus Platysternon; species Platysternon megacephalum. Next base: position 2,928,360 of record QXTE01000195.1, on the reverse strand, counting down.
CCCTCTGGAAGCGATGTAGGCTATGGGGTTGTTTTTGTTGTCTGTGAACCACTTTCTGCTGGTGCACTAGGTTGTATTTCAGGCTCCGGCTGAGCCTTTTGCAGAGGTTTAGCTGCTGCTGCCAGTGCAGTCTTGTTGGTGCCCTCTGGCATTAGAGTTGCAGATGGGGTTGCAAGCGCTGGATTCAGTGTTGGCAATGGTTCTGGTATTGGTTGCTCTGCCAGTTCTGGTTCTGGCTGCGTCTCTGGGACTGGATCCACTACTGCTGTTGCAGACATTGGCATGGGGTCCGTTTCCACCACCTCAGTCTGGGTCTCTGGTAACACAGACGGGGCCCTTGTAGAAGGCTTAGGAACAGAGCTAGGTGTGAAGGCTTGTTTAGCCTGGCTGCGGGTGACCATTCCCACCCTCTTGGCTAGCTTCACATGGTTGGCCAAGTCTTCCCCCAGCCGCATGGGAATGGGATAATCATCATAGACTGCAGAAGTCCTCATTCCTGACCAGCCCTTGTACTGGACAGGCAACTTGGCTGTAGGCAAGTCAAAAGAGTTTGACTTGAAGGTTTGAATCATCACTTGGGCCTCTGGGTTGATGAATTTGGGGTCCACTAAGCTGACACCTGTGCTCCAGTGTCCCTCCATGCGATAACCTTCTTCCCACCCACACTCACAGTTTCCCTTCGCTCTGAGGGTATCTCGGGGGCATCTGTGCCTGAGGACCTTTGGTGTGACCCCGGTGCAATGAATTGCAATCTGTTGGGGTTCTTGGGGCAGTTGGCCTTCACATGGCCCAGCTCGTTACATTTAAAACATCGCCCAGCTGACTGGTCACTGGGGCGAGGTGGGTTGCTAGAGAATGGTGTGGTGGGGTGATAAGGTGTCTGGGGTTTTCCTTGGGGTGTAGGTGGGTCCTTGGGCTGCCCCCGGTGGTATGGTGTGGTTTCGGGGTGTCCCTTCTGGTATCTGCCCCAACTGCGACCAGGGTTGTTCCTCTCTGCTACCTCCACCCGTTTTGTTCCGATTTGCCCCGCCTCTCTGATGGTCTGGGACTGCTCGTATTGATCAGCATAAGAAGCAAGATTTTCTGCCGAGTCCATTTTCTTATCCCATAAACACTGTTTTACATCATCATTGGTCATAGTCAGGAACTGCTCCTGTACAACCAAATCACACATCCCTTCAAAGCTAGTTACACCCCTTCCTTTGGCCCATTTATCTAACAGATCCTTCATCTGGTTTACATAAGGGTACGTCTACACTACGGGATTAGTCCGAATTTACGGAATTCGATTTTATGAAACCGATTGTATAAATTCGATTGTACGCGGCCACAGTAAGCAGATTAATTCGGCGGTGCGCGTCCATGCACAAAGACTAGCGTCGAATTCCAGAGCGTTGCATTGTGGGTAGCTATCCCATAGCTATCCCAGAGTTCCCGCAGTCCCCCCCGCCCATTGGAATTCTGGGTCGAGATCCCAATGCCTGATGGGACAAAAAATATTGTCGCGGGCGGTTCTGGGAACATCCTCCCCCTCCCTCCGTGAAAACAACGGCAGACAACCATTTCGCGCCTTTTTTCCTTGTTGAACTGAGCGGACGCCATACCTCGGCAAGGATGGATCCCGCTCAGCTCAAGTTTGCAGTCATGAACATTGTAAACACCACGCGCATTATAGTGCAGTTTATGCTCAACCAGGACCAGAAAAGCCAGGCGAGGAGGAGGCGGCTACGGCAGCGCGGCGACGAGAGTGATGCGGACATGGACATGGACACAGAATTGTCTCGCGCCACGGGCCCCGGCGCTTTGGAGATCATGTTGGCAATGGGGCAGCTTCTTGCTGTGGAACGCCGATTCTGGGCCCGGGAAACAAGCACTGACTGGTGGGACCGCATAGTGCTGCAGGTGTGGGACGATTCCCAGTGGCTGCGAAACTTTCGCATGCGTAAGGGCACTTTCCTGGAACTTTGTGACTTGCTTTCCCCTGCCCTGACGCGCCAGAACACCAAGATGAGAGCAGCCCTCACAGTTGAGAAGCGAGTGGCGATAGCCCTGTGGAAGCTTGCAACACCGGACAGCTACCGGTCAGTCGGTAATCAGTTCGGAGTGGGAAAATCTACCGTGGGGGCTGCTGTCATGCAAGTAGCCAAAGCAATCGTTGAGCTGCTGCTAAAAAAGGTAGTGACGCTGGGAGATGTGCAGCTCATTGTGGATGGCTTTGCTGCAATGGGATTCCCTAACTGTGGTGGGGCGATAGATGGAACCCATATCCCGATCTTGGCACCGGAGCACCAGGGCAGCCAGTACATAAACCGCAAGGGGTACTTTTCTATGGTGCTGCAAGCAATGGTGGATCACAAGGGACGTTTCACCAACATCAACGTGGGATGGCCGGGAAGGGTTCATGACGCCCGCGTCTTCAGGAACACTAGTCTGTTTAAACGGCTGCAACAAGGGATTTACTTTCCAGACCGGAAAATTACCATTGGGGATGTTGAGATGCCCATCGTTATCCTTGGGGACCCAGCCTACCCCTTAATGCCGTGGCTCATGAAGCCATACACAGGCAGCCTGGACAGTAGTCAGGAGCGGTTCAACTACAGGCTGAGCAAGTGCAGGATGGTGGTAGAGTGTGCCTTTGGACGTTTAAAAGGTCGCTGGCGCTCGTTACTGACTCGCTCGGACCTCAGCCAAACCAACATCCCCATTGCTATTGCAGCTTGCTGTGTGCTCCACAATCTCTGTGAGAGCAAGGGGGAGACCTTTATGGCGGGGTGGGAGGCTGAGGCAAACCGCCTGGCCGCTGATTACGCGCAGCCAGACACCAGGGCGATTAGAAGAGCACACCGGGAAGCGGTGCGCATCAGAGAAGCTCTGAAAACAAGTTTCATTGCTGGCCAGGCTCCTGTGTGAAAGTTATGTTTGTTTGTCCCTGTTGAAAACCCGCCCCCTTGATTCACTCATTCCCTGTAAGCAACCCACCCTTCCCCCTTCCCCCTTCGATCCCAGTTTGATTTGAAAAAAATAAAGTCAGTTTCGTTTACAACTCAAGAACTTTTTATTAACGGGTGGTAATGAACATAGGGAGAGAAATAACCAGGTAGTCCGGGTGGGGTTTGGGAGGAGGGTAGGAGTGAAGGAACAGGGCAGGAAAAACATTCAAAATAATGAGAGCCTTTTGCTTGGGCTCTCTAATGGGGTGGAGTGGCAGGGTGCACGGAGCCTCCCCCCCCGCGTTCTTACACGTCGGGGTGAGGAGGCTACGGGACTTGGGGAGGGGGGAGGGCGGTTATAGAGGGGCTGCAGCGGCACTCGGTAATCCTGCAGCTGCCGTTCCTGGAGCTCCACCAGACGCCGGAGCATGTCTGTCTGCTCACGCAGCAGCCCCAGCGTTGCATCCCGCCACTTCTCGTCTCGGGCGTCCCTCCTCTCCTCACGTTCGTCCCTTCTCTCCTCACGTTGGTCCCTTTTCTCCTCCCGTTGGTCCCTCATGTCCTCCCGTTGGTCCCTCTTCTCCTCACGGTCACTGGCCTCTTTCCGGAATTTTAATACAGTGTCCTTCCAGTCATTGAAATTAGCTCTCTCATCCCGGGTCGATTGCATAATTTCCGAGAACATGTCGTCTCGCGTGCGTCTCTTTCGCCGCCTTATCTGGGAGAGCCTTCGGGCCGGGGGCGGGAGGATTGAAAAATTTGCAGCTGCAGGAGGAGGGAAAAAAAGGGAGAGAAGTATGTAAAAAGATACATTTTATAGAACAATGCTTATACTCTTTCACGGTGAACACTTTTCACATTACATAGCAATGTACAAGGTCGCATTTTGCATCTTATATTGAGTGCCCGCGGCTTTGGTGTTAGAGATCACAGCAGACGCAGGGCCGGGCAACAGAATTCGGCTTGTATGCAGCCATGGTAAGCCATTGTCCTGCGGCTTCTGCATTAAATCAGCGCCCTCCTTTCCCATAGCAAGCAAAGCCCTTTACGTGCTGCGGTTTTCCTGTTACCGTGCAGCATCAGATAACATAATAACCCCCACCCACCACCCATTCAATTCTGTGGGATGATCGGTTGACCCCCTCCCCCCACCACGTGGCTGGTATCATGGAAGATCCATGCAGATAACAAACTAGCCCCCCCATCCACTTCTGTGGGATGATCGCGTTACCCCTCCCCCCACCGCGTGGCTGGTATCAGGGAAGACCCCTGCTAGCCAAACGCGAAAACCTCAGCGCCATTGTCCACCCACTCCCCCCCGCCCGCTTGGCTAACTGCAGGGAAAGATTTCTTTTCAGCTACAGGCAAACAGCCCAGTAGGAACGGGGCCACCTCTGTCCCCTTAATTACATTCCCGTATTTCAAACAGGTTACCCTGAACGATATCACTCTCCTGAGGATAACACAGCAAGATAAAGAACGGATGTTGCTTGAATGCCAGCAAACACCGGGACCATACGCTGCCAAGCTTTGTCAAGCAATGATACCGGATTACTTGCTGCTAGCATGGCGCGGTCAAGTGTCCTACCATGGAGGACGGAATAAGGCTGCCCTGCCCAGAAACCTTCTGGAAAAGCTTTTGGAGTACCTCCAGGAGAGTTTCATGGAGATGTCCCTGGAGGATTTCAACTCCATCCCCAGACACGTTAACAGACTTTTCCAGTAGCTGTACTGGCCGCGAATGCATCCCAAGTCCCCAGGGCAAATTAATCATTAAACAAATACTTGTTTTAAACCATGTTTGATATATTTGAAAAGGTACACTCACCAGAGGTCCCTTCCAGGGGGTCTGCGATGCCGCCTTGGGAGGGTTCGGAGGGCACTTCGGTCAGGGTCAGAAACAGCTCCTGGCTGTCGGGGAGAATGGAGTGCTGTGTGCTCTCCACAAGTTCGTCCTCCTCCTCCTCCTCCTCTTCCCCGTCCGCAGATTCGTCATTCAAGGATGAGATTAACCCCTCCTCGGAGTCCACGGTCAGGGGTGGGGTAGTGGTGGCGGCCCCCCCGAGAATTGCATGCAGCTCCTCGTAGAAGCGGCATGTCTGCGGCTCTGCCCCGGACCGTCCGTTTGCCTCCTTGGTTTTCTGATAGGCCTGTCGGAGCTCCTTCACCTTAATACGGCACTGATAGGAGTCCCGATTGTGGCCTCTCTCCATCATGCCCTTGGAGATCTTGTCGAAAATTTTTGCATTCCGTCTCTTGGAACGCAGTTCTGCGAGCACGGAATCCTCTCCCCATATAGCGATCAGATCCAGTATCTCGCGTGTGGTCCATGCTGGTGCTCGTTTGCGGTTCTCGGACTGCATGGCTACCTGTGCTGTTCAGCTCTGTGTGGTCACCTGTGCTCACCAGGCTGGGCAGACAGGAAATGAAATTCAAAAGTTCGCGGGGCTTTTCCTGTCCAACTGCCCAGAGCATCCGAGTTTCGATTGCTGTCCAGAGCGGTCACAATGGTGCACTGTGGGATAGCTCCCGGAGGCCAATACCTTCGAATTCCGTCCACACTAACCCTAATTCGAACCGGCAATGTCGATTTCAGCGCTACTCCCCTCGTCGGAGAGGAGTACAGAAACCGATTTTAAGAGCACTTTAAATCGAATTAAATGGCCTCGTTGTGTGGACGGGTACAAGGTTAATTCGCTGTAACGCTGCTAAATTCGAACTAAAATTGTAGTGTAGACCAGGCCTTAGTCCAGCCCCTCTCTTAAGGGCTCTAAATTTTACTCTGTAAGTTTCAGGTGTAATTTGAAATTGTTTCAAAACCAAATCCTTAAATTTACCATAGTCAGAAGCATCCTCCATAGGCATCTTGTTGAATATGTCCAGAGCTCTTCCAGTCAATTTTGCTACCAATGTGGTCATCTTTTGATCTTCAGGAATTGCATGGAGGGTGCACAGTCTCTCAAAGGTGATAAAATATTCGGCAATATGGCTGGATTCATCATACTGTGGACATAGTCGCTCCCATTTGTGGATTTTTGGGGAAGTGGAGCCAGCTGCTGAAGGGTTCTGTCTTTTCAACTCCATAACAGCCAGTTCATGCTTCTGGGCCTCAACCTGGGCCTGTATTTCTCTGTCTTTTAACTCCATAGCCCTTTTGTGGGCGGCTTCCTCCCTGGCTGCTTCTGCTTCTTTGAGCTTCAATTGAAACTCCCAGTCTTTTGCCTTCTCTTCTGCTTCTAGTCTGGCCAGCTCTAGTTTAGTAGCTACCTCACTGGTAGTCATATTTGCTAACCTTCCTGCCCTTACCGCAGCCTAGCCCAAGAGCTAGGGAAAAAAACACAGCTTGTGAATTCCCTTCCTGTAACTTAACTACTCTGCCCTCAGGCAAAGAAAAAAAACTCCAGCAGCTCTCAGCTAAAAAGTGTCCTTTTAAAAAAAAAAACCTCCCTGGTTTTCAAGCAGCCAAAAAGAAAAAAAGTGTCCTTTTAAAATCCTGAGGTCTGTGCTTCTGTTTCAAAAGGATCCCACCGCACTGCCACCGTGTTAGGGTTCCCTCCCCACTCTGAACTCTGGGGTTCATGAACCCGCATGAAAGACCCCCTAAGCTTATATTCTACCAGCTTAGGTTAAAACTTCCCCACGGTACAATTCTTTTCCTTGTCCTTGGACAGTATTGCTGCCATCACCAAGTGATTTACACAGAAATTCAGGAAAAGGGTCACTTGGAGACCCTATTTCCCCAAAATATTCCCCCAACCCCTTTCACCCCCATTCCTGGGGAGGCTTGAGAATAATATACCAACCAATTGGTTACAATGTGAGCACAGACCAAACCCCTTGGTTTCTAGGACACTGAAAATCAATCAGATTCTTAAAAGAAGAATTTTATTTATAAAAAAAAGTAAGAGAATCATACCTGCAAAATCAGGATGGAAGGTAACTTTACAGGGTAATAAAAAGATTTAAAACACAGAGGATTCCCCTCTGGGCTCAGCTTCAAAGTTACAAGAAAAACAGGAATAAAACTCCCCCTTAGCACAGGGAAAATTCACAAGCTAAAACAAAAGATAATCTAATGCATTTCCTTGCCCTTATTTACAATTTTTGTAATCTTAGATGCTCATTTCAGGTATGTTTTCAGGAGATGTTTTTCCTGCCTGGTCTCTCTCTCTGCCCAGAGAGGGAACAAACAAAGAGAGCCCAAACCCCCCCCCCCCCTCCACCCCAGATTTGAAAGTATCTTTTTTCCCCATTGGTCCTTCTGGTCAGGTGCCAACTAGGTTAATTGAACTGATTAACCCCTTACAGGTAAGGCAATTCAGTACAGCTGCCCTGTGTATATTTATGACAGGGCTTGAAAGACCCCATCTTCACTGAGTCACTGAGTTCCACCTGCCTCTGCTTCACAGGGTGTGGGCTTCTGCAGCGCCCCTCCCCCAGACTTCCTGTGTCTGGGAAGCTGAATGCTCTGAAAGGTACAATTCCCAATATCCAGCCACAACGTAATAACAACAACACTTAACAAACAACATGTATATAGCTCGCTCCTCCAAACACTTATAACCATCCTACTAATGAACCTTGCTAATAATGTTCAGTTAATCTCTCAGGTGCCCTGTGCTGGTCGCCCTGCTAGATCAGCACTATTGTTGTCAGAAGGCAGTGAGTCCATTTTGTTCCAGAGGTGGCATGTCCTGCGGCTCGGCTGTCTTGATCTGTTACCTAACTGAGACCCTCTCAGGCCAAATGTCTGACCTTACGACCCTCCTCCCTCTATTCTGGATGTTGGAGAAGGTGTCACCTATCCCTCATCAGTATGAGTCCATCTGGGGTGACAGCCTCATACAACTGCAGGGCAGTCTCACTTAATATCACTGTCACAGAGTTACCGGGCGATGCTCTGGAACTACTCCATATGAAGCCAGTCAGGACTCTGGGGGAGCCTCCTCTCCCTGAGCATACTGTCGCCAGGGCAAGAAGTTTACACAGCTTCGACCTTCCTGGGGCTGACCTCGGAGCATTCAGCATCCTCTTCCACACTGGGTGCTTCCCACAGCGAGTCCGCACAGGCGTGGCTCCTGGGGAAGCCAGAGGGCCCTGCACCCCAACTCTGCAGTCAGACGTGACTCTCAGCCAGTCAGTAAAACAGTAAAACAGAAGCGTAGAACAGAACTTGTTAGCACAGAAATCAGTGACTTTCAGCCAAGTCCATCTTGGGGAGTCCTGGGCCAGAAGCCCTGGACTTCCCCTCCTCCAGCTTCCCCTCCTCCAGTCCCCCCAAGCAGACTGCCAGCTTCCAGCGACCTGACCTCAGACACCCCCATTGCTCCTCGTCCTTCTCTTTGTCTCGCTTCCTGGGCAAAGAGTCACCTGGTCGTCACCTGGTTGCATCCCCCTCCTGGCTCTTAGGTTATGAAAGGCATCGGTCATAGCATGCATGCAGGCAGCTGGAGCAGCCTCACCTGTCCCAAAGGTCTCAGCCAAAGTCACAAACCCCTATTCCCATTATCAAGGTATTGGTGCAGCACACAGGGAAACTGAGGAACACACAGTATTCATGCAAAATAGTAAAACTCACATAGGCTCACATACAACATAAAAAGGGAAAATCCCCACTTCATCACAACCACCACTGTTGGTGACCATTGATTCCCATCACAGATGCAGGCTGCATCATGCTCTTCACATGGCAGAAGCCCTCAGGATCCCAAATCATATGGCTCTTCTTGTTTAGCTTTATCCGTCTCTCTATATTCTGCAAATCCCCAGTCCCCGGGACAGCAGCTTCTATTATTGCAGTCTTCCCAGTTCTCAGTATTCTGTTAAACCACATGTCTGCAGGTGACACACCACGTTTCATTGGTACCATCCTGTAACTGAACTGTACTAAGCCTGGCTCAGAGTGTGACTCCAGAGCCCTTTTCAGTAGCCACTTTAATATTTTAACACCATTTTCCACCAACCCACTGGTTTGGAGATAATGGGGATTTAGCAGTTACATGTCTAAACCCAAACTTCACTGCAAACTGCTCAAACCCATGCCCACTAAACTGCTGCCCATCGTCAGACTTTACTATGTCAGGTATAACATGGCTAGTAAAAATAGATATGCACAATCACCTGTTCAGCTATAGTATCTTCCAGTAAGGCTATCTCAGGAAAGTGAGAATAGTCTAGAATGAAGACATAGCTTTTTTCCAGCCAATGTAAACAAATCTCTGCCTACTTTCCTCCAGGGGGCCAATTAGTCCAGTGCCACCAACATTGGCCCTTTTGCTAGACTTGGCCTGTACTTTTGGCATATACGACAAGCCTTGATGGCTTCCTCAATCTTGCTGTTCATTTGAGACCAGTGTAAAACATTTCCAGCCCTTAGATTTCTCAATTCCTAAATCACCTTCATAACACATTTTACTGTGACATCTTATGAAGCCCCATCCTGATTCTTTTAAACATAGTCCCATCTGGTACTGACAGCTCCCGCTGAACTCGATAATAGGGACTGGGAATATGTTGTCCAGGCCACTCTCTGCGTTACTTGCTACAGGGTCTCACCCTGAGCCATACCTCCGGCAATCACACTGCACATTTTGTGTGAGACTGGAAAGCTGTTGTTGTTTAAAACAAAAAGATTCTTGAAAGCTCTTGCAAAGTGTTGGAATCCATTGCATTTCATGCATCTTTTTCTCACATGCCGGGCATTATCTTGGAGCTGTACACACTGTGGCAACCAACACAAGCCACGTGCTCTTTTTGCAGAACTCTGACTTGGAAGTCTCCATGCCTTTGTGCCTCAGGTCTCTTTTCTTGCAGTATTTTGGATTCTCTACCATGTCCACAATGTCAGAGCACAGCCCACCCTCCATAATCTTCCTTCCGGACTGGGTGACTTCCATTGCTTGACAAGTTCTAACAGATTTGTCAACAGTTAATTATGCCTCTCCAGTAGCCTCTGAGATTTCTGTTACGGATCCCAGTCACAATCTGGACTCTTATCAGGGACTCAGTTTTAGCCTCCCCAAAATTAAAACTTCAGCTCTTCATCCTCAAATCAGTCACAAATTCTTGCAGGCTGCAAGGAATTCTGCAATGGGAATAGCACAATTGGTTATGATCAGCCAACTTTCTGTAGAAGAGACTATATTATAGAAAGCACAGGGAGCTGCTGGCCAGGACTGAGGGACATCAGAAGAGCTGTGTATGTGTCAGGCCAAAGGCTGGAATAGCAGGGCAGCCTCTAGCTCAGGAGTGAGGCGTTTTAGCAGCGCTTTGGGTGTGTTTCATACCCCAGGGTTATTATAACTAGGTCAAATTTGAGAGGCATTCGCAGAGCTGCGTGGAGCCCCAAGACTGGAAGAGCAGTGGGTGCTATTGGGCAGGATTAAACCCTACTGCTTCAGGGTGCTACAAGGTGCCTGTATTGTCTCTCTGGTGTCAGATGTCTCAAAGCAAACCTCCCTTCTCTAAATCTGAAATCTATTTCACCTCTTTGTTGAAAAACCTGGAGCAGGGAATGGAAAATACCTGCCCATTTGCGAGACTAACACCAGATGCCAGGACCTCACTGTGGGGCATCAGGGGACATCGGATAAGCTGATTTTCAGGACCAGTTCCACTCAGATAAACTTGTATGAACTGATAAGATTTCATACACAGAGTAGCAAGGTGTTAGGCCTGCCCAGTTCCAGGCCCCTTTGTTACGATTGTCACTGGCCTAAGGTGACTTTACTCCCAGTCACATGGAAACCTCATCCTTCCCCTGGTGTTTGCTTGTCCCCACAGGGTTAGGAGCAGATAGTGCTAAATGGAAAGTTAAATGCTATTTTTTAATCTTATGGGATTCTCATTCTGTCAGGCAGAGCAGCTGCTCCTGGCACGTGGGCACATGGCCTGGTGCCCAAGTCCATGGATGGCCTCCTGCCAGGAATAGGATTGCAATAGTGTCAGGGCTAAGCAGCGAGGCCTCCCCACACATCCCAGCGATGGAGACTTGAACCCATGATCTGCTCCCGGTGCAGGTAATCACTCGCCAGTTTGGGGACCATCCAAGATCTCCTTTTCACCTCCCCCTAAATCCTGTGTCATGGTGAACTTACCCTCTATCCAACCAGGGTTGGACATCTCTTCCCTCCTCTCCTCCACTGGTGGCCTCCATAGCCCACCAATGCCTTAGTCCTGTCATTCCCAACCACAACTTACCATTTGCCCTAGACCTATTGAGGTCATGTCATATTTATCTACCCACACCCAAACCAAGTCTTCACACCTAATCCTTCCCTACCCTGACATACGCCCGTAGGAAACAGTGGAAAATACCAGCATATTTCACCTACATATTTCACCCAAGAGCTGTCAGGTGACAAAGCCTTTCACTACAGAACTGGGTGAGCTGGAACCAGCACCATACAAGTAACAGGCTCTGGAGCCCCCTCCCCTGAGTCAGCCAGTCACTCAGATTCATGCTGCACATCCTATTTCCAGTCCACTAACTGCAGCTCCCTGTGCTGACCTTGGCTCAGAATCATACCAATGAGCTAGAGGTGTAATGCTCCAAATCCCAGTTCCCATAGAGACACCAGTTCCCCACTACATGGCTGTATTCCAACTGGGGCCCAAGGTGTAGAAAGCTCCACTCCCATGATGGTACCCTCTCTCCCAACAGGGGTCCAGCCAGATAGGAACCAATGACCGAGAGGTAAATGTCTTCGTATCCCATTCCAATTCTTCAGTGCCGCCTGTATTGTTCTTTGGAACAACCCAGAGGCATTGCTTTTCAAACTTAGCCATGAAACGTCCTCTAACTCTCACCTGTTCCTTGTGAAGGACGCCCCCATTTTCAGGTCACAGCCACGTGAAGATGGAAATCTATGAACTTGGAGTGTTCTCCAATCTACTCATAGAAGTCGATGTTTCTGCGGTTGGTTTAGAGCTTTGCCTGCACAGCCTCTTCTCCACAATATCTCCTGTTTACTCCTGGCAGGAGATTTTCTGGAGCATGAAGCCAGCATGGTCAGCTGTGCAGTTGCGGTCAACAATAGAGATCTACTAGGAATGCTTGCAAAGCTGGACAATCAGGAAAAGGAATTAAAAAAGTTTGCAGGGCTTGAAAGGGGGCGGGGAGGCCTTCCATTCTATGTGACCCTTAGGCAGTGAAATTTACAATGGTGTGGGACAGCTGCTGGAGGACAGTTAGGGTTGACATAAGTAACACAGGTGTCTACAGTCACATTGTGTCGACCTAAGAACATTGACCGTGGCGCTACACTGCTCGGGGAGGTGGTGTCAGCATAACAGGGCACTTACATTGGTGGGAGACAAATTTAAGTCTAGCCACATGCACAACTAGGTCAACGTCAGCTGCCGTGCTTCGACCTAACTCTGTTCTATGGGCCAGGCCTCTGACAGTAAAAGCAACTATTTTGGAAACACGTGTCACTCTCACTTAAAGGAAAAGGACTCAGGGCTTATCTACACTGGGAAGTTCCTTTGTGTTAAGGGAGGGAGTAAATTTAAAGTGGAATAGCTGTTCCTGATTAACTCTCTGTGATAGCCTTAATCACGTTCTGCAGCAACTCATCCTGTGCACTAGCTCTGGGCAATCACAGTCCTCATACCACAGAGACGAGACAGGGATTTTTTTAAATCAGATTGACATATACAATATCAAACTCTGGACTTTGCTCCACTGCACTCTGATCCAATGCTCTAGAGAGCATGTCTACAACCATGAATCTCTCCCAGGTTTGTATTCGATTTGCAAATCATACAATTGTCAATTCAAAAATTATCTATGTTCTCACGGGGGGGTATCTGCCAGACCCCTTTTGGCAATCAGTGGTTTATAGTCAGTTTCAGCTCACACTGCCCTCTTATATATATAACAACAAGAAATTCTTTACTAACAGGGATTAAAGTCAAAGTCGCTTCCTCTGTTTGAGTATATTGACACTCAGGTTTTGTTAGCGCTTGCTACACTAGCTACTGATCTCCACTTCACCAGCTGCTGTAAGAGAAACCATTGAAAGATACAGTTTCCCTCACCCACAGGATGCTGCCCTCCCTGCTGCCTGCCCTGGTCATGGAGGCAGTTCCTGCCATCAGCTAGGGGATGCTCTGCATGGACTCAGTGAGTTATTATTTGTACTGGAGTAATGCCAGAGGCTGCAATCAAAATCCCATTGTGCTAGGCACTATACATTACATGTAGTGAGAGGCAGCATCTGCTCTGAAGAGCTTCCAAGCTGAACAGACAAAGGGAGGATCATTAGCCCCATTGTACAGATGTAGAACTGCGGGACAAAGAAGGAAAGTGACTTGCTCAAGATCCCACAGGGCATTTGTGGAACAGCCAGGAATTGAACTGAGGCATCCTGAGCTTCAGGCTAATGCCGTAAACATAGGCCATAATGGGAGGAGCCGTTAGATTGTGCGTCTTACACTGCAGCTTGTTGTTACTCCTCTAGGTGTAGAAGGCCTCATAAACCGAATCAGGACATCAGCTTTTGAATCAAACATTACTATTCCCTGTGTGACAAAGCTGTCAGAAAAGCTGTGGATCAGACCCTTCCCCTTCCTCCATGTCACAGTCATAAAGACTCAGCCGTACTGTTGCGACGGATTAAAATTAAAATTTAATTAAGCTAATTGTGATTATATTGTGTGCATTTAGCTATTATAAATTAATTAAATAAATACACTATATAGTTAAGGGTTAATTAAAATAATTTTAAATGTGAGGGTAAAACTAGCTCTAGGTTTGCAGTTTTTGCTAATTAAAATTTAAAAAAAATTTAAACACAAAAAAAGTAAATAAAAACCTTAAATTTAAGCACCTTTAATATGAGAGCTCATTATAATTAAAATGGTTACAAATGTTTATTAATCAATAGGTAATTTAAATTAAAAAAGGCAGTGACCCAATAGGAGTCACTATAACCTGTGTGTTTTATAAAATTAATTATAAAAAAACTAAATAATAAAATATACTGTAAAACAGTTCTCTAAAGCTATCCTAAAAAACGTTTTCCTAACACCTTGCTCCCCAGCTGTTAAGGCTGGCTGAGCAGGTAGGGAAACCCCGAGTGTGCCGCTACTGCCACCACCAGTTGCCTCCCTGTAGAGAGGCCCTGTACCTATAGCACCCACAGTAATGGCACACTTGGACACCGATGGGTGGAGGAGGTTCATGGTTTGTGTGGAGTTTGAAGGAGGGGTGTTTGGACAAAATTTGTTGTTAAATACACATGCCACTTATTCTCTAAGTAGTACCCAAAATAAAAACCCGTTTGGCCCTCTGGTTGGAATTAAGACCTTACAGGGGTTCAATAAGGCAAAAAGTACTGTTCCTTTTTGCAAAAATATTTTGCATCAGTTAAATAAATTAATAAATACATACATACATTCATAAAAGGCAATTTAGCTTAATAAATCTAAAAAAGGGATTTTAAAAATGAATGTCTTTACAAAATTTAAAATGTGAATTAATTTTGCTATCAGGGTTCTATGAAAAATGCCTCCTGGCACATCCTAAAAGCCAATAAAAATTTTGGCAAGCTACTGAATAACAGCCCTTAAGGCATCTAAAGAGCTAAAGTGGCCAACGTGAACTCCAGAAATTCTAGCAATTGCAAAAAAACACTGAGAGATGTAGGCCAAAAATAAACTACAATGTGGTAAAATTGAGGCAAAAATCCTAGTTACAGATCCCGATCCCCCACCGCGGAAGCAGTACAGCTATCAAAAAAGGCAGAAGCCAACCTGAAAAAAAAAACAATTGATGGGCTTTTAAGCCAAGGGTTTTAGTGGAACAGCCAAGTCCCAGTAATGCTGCCCTCTGACCAGTCCTTAAAAGTGACAGCAAGACCTGAAAGCTGGTAGTTGATTTTTGTCCCCTTAATCGGGTGACACACCGATGGCCCCCATAGTGGCTAAATATCAGAAGGCAATAGCCTCCAGTGTAGGAGGGGATCAGTGGTTTTCAGTTTTGAATTTGGCCGATGCTTTCTTCACTATCCCTTTACATCGGGACAGCTATTACAAATTTGCTTTTACCTTTCCAGGGAAGCAGTTGTGTTTTGCCAGGGCCCCATGGGCTGGAACAATGCCCCTATTATTTGTCATGCCCATGTAGTTAAAATGTAAAATAGAATGCCTAAGAAAACCAGTGTAATTTCTTATGTAAATAATATCCTAATTTGCACTCAAACAAAAAAAATGTAAAGTATTAAATAGGGTGTTACAAAAAATTCAGGAAGCTGGGTTTATCAAAAAAAACGCAAAAAGCCCAGTTGTGTTCCCAACAGGTAAATTATCTTGAAGTGACTTTGGGACAAGAAGGGTGCTCCCCTAATCAACAAAAAGAAGAGCTGATTTTTAAATTACCAGCTCCCACAGATGTCACAGTAGACTTAAATCCTTTTTGGGAATGGTTAATTTTTTCCCAAAATGTTATTAAGGGGTTTTCAAAAAAGGCAGCCCCGCTGCATAAGTTGTTAAAGAAGGGGGTGAAATGAAACAGGGGTCCTTTGCAGCAGGAAGCCATGATCCAGTTAATGCAGGCCTTAGTTCAGGCTCCAGTTTTAGCATATTCCCAGGTGGGACAGCCGTTTGTGCTACAACTGGCAACTACAAAAATGGAATGGGGAGCGGTACTAAGTCAGAACCATGGAACAGGGCTCCATCCTATGGCTTATGCCCTTAAATAAAGTAGAAAGAGGGTTTACTCCTAATAAAAAAGAAACCTTAGGGCAACCAAAAAAAGCATAGCCGCTATATCAACAAAAAAAACCCTAAACAAATAGATTTAATCACCCTTCAAAGCAGGACTCCAGTCTAACAGAGATTGTGGCAAAAAAAATACAGAAAATGGACAGTGTGGCAGCATAAATCCAAATTGATCCTAGCCACTAAAACAAAACAAACAAAAGTAGTTTGGGTGGTACCCACAGCATTAAAAACAGAAATAATTTCCCTAGCCCATGAGAGGGGGCATTTGAGAGTAAAAAAAATCTTTAGCTAAATTGCAAGCACCTGGCTGGTGCCAAATATAAGCAGCAATATAAAATAGTTTGTAAATAACTGTCTGTCCTGTACAGCCAATAATGTTAATTCTAATATAATCAAAAAGCCTCTAAAACACCAGAGAATAGAGGGGCCTTGGGCTCGTTTACAATTTAATTACATTGGCCCTTTAGCAAGAAAAGCCAGGGGTAGTCAGTATTGTTTAGTAATTGTTAATCCGTTAAACCAATCCTCACCCAAAACAACACAGCCCAAACAACAGCCCGTGTGCTGACTGAGCCGGTGGGGTATTCCAAAAAAATGGATTTGGACCAAGGACCCCATTTCATCAAGAATATTACTAAAAGGCTTTGTCAAGCCATTCGAATTAAGCAGAAATTGCATATAGCAGGACACCTCCAAGTTCAGGCCAGTTAGAACGGGCTAACTGCACTCTTAAAACAGCTTTTAAAAAAATAGTAAACCAGCAGGGTAAGGATTGGGATCAGTGACTACCATTTATTCTTATGGTCATAATGGACTCTGTGGTCTCTCATGGAGTTATCCCATTCAAGGCAACAACTGGAAAAGACATGTGCCTTTCAGAACAATGGTGGGTAGGTGGGGCACCGCTAATAAACTGCAACCCCGGGTCCTTACAGACCAGAGGATGCAACAGCTGTTCAAAGTTGTTGCTAGTACTCATAGGCAGGTAGCTGTGGCCCTAGCAGACAATGTTCAAAAAATGAATAAAAGATGGGTCCAATCCTAAACCCCATCAAAGAGAAACAATTCACTCGAATGCTCTTATATTCCTTTATTCTACTGTGGGTAAGATTATGGGATAGAGGGTGAGTGTGGGGTGGGGTCACTAGATCGATACGCAGTGTTGCGGCTCTAGAGAAATGGAGACTCTCCGGGTCAGTGTTCCATGGGAGTGTCCCGGGAACGGCGCTGTGTTCATGCCACAGAGGCCAGGGCCACCTGGTTGTTGGCCCTGTCGAAGACAACGTAGTACTGGCGGATGAAGACGTCTCCAAGGATCCAGAGCCCTCCGACGTTGATGCTTTGAAAGCCAGAGGTACATGAGCCTGACTCCTGCACCGGGGGAAAAGGGGACATGGTAATTATTGGGCTGGAACTTCAGTGAGTTATCATCCTTAGGGCCTGCAGGTGTCTGTGCCTGTTACCATCTTGGGCTGGGATCTCAGAGCTCTCAAACCAAGTAGCATTAGGCTGGGTAGGGCTTCGATAGGAGACCTCTATGGGCTGCAGGGAGTGACATTGGTGAGTTGGGCCCCAATTTTTGGTGCTTCTTAGATGCCTAACTCCCAGTGAGCTACCTTTGTGGATCTGGGCCTCAGAACAGCCCCAGTGCCTAAGCCTGAGCCTGAGCCTAAGGGGTGCAGTCTGTCAACTGGGAAGAGAAGCAAGGTCCTGGCCACTTCTGTTCATGACACATCCCTTGGAGAGGCAAAGCGTGCTCTCTCCAGGCTCCTGGCCAGATTCCAAAGAGAGCGATTACATTATGCCACCAGAAATCCTGCTGTGATTATAAGTGGATTTGGGCTTCCCCACTGCCTGTCCCACCTACCAGCTGGTGTTGCTGTGTGCTGTTAAAGGAGCTTGCCTGTTCCTCCCCAGAGGAGAGCAAACTCTTATAATGGGGAAGGAAAATCCTTCCTGATGCCCATGCCCTGGAGCACGAGGCAGTGATCTCTCTTGATCTAACCTCCTAGCTGGGGTAGCTGCTCATTTAATTCTCTCCTAGCCCTGTAAGGCCCCTGCCCTGGTGATCTCCTATGGTGGCCAGCTCTACAGGCTGCCTCGCTGCTCTTCAGGTATGTCACTTTCACTCTGGGTCTGCCTTGATCTTGAACGTCCCTCCCCCTGGACCCCTTTGGGGGAAGAGCTCTCTGCCGCTTCACTCTCATACTGGGGACAGACTCTGAGCTGCGTCTCAGTGATGCTCCTGCAGGCTCATGCCGGCTGTGCAAGGGAATGTTGCCAGCATGCACAGTGCAATGGCCTCAGGCACAAGCCCTGGCTAAGAGGCCCCGAGGCGGCTTTCTGAGCAGGACACTCACTTCAATGATGTAGGCACTGGCGGGCACAGGGAACTCGATGCCGTTGATGGTGAAGACGATGTTGGGCAGGCTGCTCATGGCACTGCAGCTGATCTGCAGGGAGGAAGGCAACACACGGAGGAAAGGTTAGACATGTCTTGGGCAGTAGGTTCCCAATGAGAGAGATGGAGCGTCACATCCGTGTGTAGCAGACCCCTCTAGAAGTATCTGTTCCTTCTCCCTGCCCTTACTGTGCCATCGCTGGCTCCAGTGTAGGAGTTGATGTTGGAGATGCCAGTAGAGGGCCCAGCCAGCAGAGAAGTGCCAGTGTCAATGATAGCCTGGCAGCCACCAGAGCAAGCGATTGTCTGTCCATTCATGGTGATGCTGCAAGAGAGAAAGAGTCAGGGGAACATCCCCACGGACACTTCCGATCTCATTCCCACTCAGCCTACGAGCCAGCAGTGAGAGGCCTGTAGGGTGATTCTTGCTGACTGCCAAAATCTTTCCCCTGATGTTTCAGCCTCGACCTCTCCTTCCTTGGCTATTGCCCATCGCTTCTTGTCCTACAACCTTCTGGGACTGTGACCAATCTAGCCTGGGGGTCACAAACAGATGTCAAGGGATCATGACCACCCTGCCCTTTACTTTATTGCTAAACAGAGGAGAGAGGGGTCCTGGCAAAGGGGACGTGGGGGGTGGGGGTGCTGCCCTTACCCTGCCCCCCTACTAGTGGCAGACACAGGTCATCTCTGGGTCCTGGTATGGGCGAGGTGGAGAACCACTCATCTAACTGCCTCACTGGTGAGCCCCTTTCCTATAACTCTGCCTTGTCTCTCATCTTGTCTAGACTCTAAGTTGAGCTTCCCACGGCTCCCACATGCATCTCCTTTTGCCTGTCTTTTCAAAGTAACATGTTGAAGGGGAAGGGCCAAGGGGTGGGTGATACCTGTCCATGGTGATTTGCCAGTAAGTCTCAGAGGAGAGAGGGATCCAGTTGAGGCTCCCAGAGTAGTAAGATGAGTCGATGCCACCGAACATCACAAAGCTCCCAGTCTGGCCATTGCTGGAGAAGGGAGAGAGGAGAGTCAAGGAGGATGTATGAATGGTCGGCTAAGGAGACAATAGCAAATGCTCCAGCTGTTAGAGAAGGAGCACAGCTGGGGAGTGCTGGGGTAGAGTCGGAGCTGGGCATGTCAGCATCTAGTAGCAGAGATAGGACAGGATGATTGGATGAGAGGCGCGCCTCACCCCCTGCTTTGATATCACTTTGGGCTTTCTCTTCCTAAAGCTAAGCACATTTGAGCCTGGCCAATATGTGGATGGGAGACCACCAAGCAAAGGCCCAGGTGTTTGAGGCAGTGGTGTCAATCACTCAGTAGGTGCTGCTCTTCCCTCAGAGTCAGTACTGAGCAGATGGTTCAGCCTGGTGCTAGAAGGTGTTGAGCCAGGGTATCATCTGGGTGACATGTTATGGGGAACTCTTCTCCCAGGAGTCAGGTTAATACCAATGCCCTAGTGTTTATTTCTGCTCCCACTAGCATAGAACAGTGGCCATGTTCCACCCCAGAGGTGGCTGCTTTGGGGGAATTCTGATGAAAACGTTGCAGGGATCACTCAGTGTGAGAGGCGCTATAGGAACATGAATCTCACTGCAGCAGATGGGCTGTTTCCAGCCCTGACTTACGAGCTCAGGTAGACGGAGAAGAGGTCCTGGGACACCAAACCCTCATTCATCATGTTGTCAAATACGGGGGTGGCTCCAGAAGAGGCGATACTGGGGAAGGCCAGACCCAGGATCCCATCAAAGGGGGCGTAGTAAAAGGTGGAGCCGGGCTCAGTTTCACTCAGACCAAAGATCTGGTTGGTGTCCACAATGCCTCCAACCTTGGGAGAGGGATGGGGACAATCAGACACACCCTACACCTTGGGAGAAGCTGCGAAGTCTACCACAGGGTCCTGACGGCCTGGGGAGTTCTCAGAGGCTGGCGTGCCCTGCACTGTGGTCTCTCCCCCATATGAGAATATTCTGTGAATGGTGTCATTGCCTCTTTTCTTCCCTTTTTCTATCCCCCCTCTCCCAGTTCATACCCATACTCTGCTTTAGTTTCCCAGATGTGTTCTGTCCTTCTAACTCCAAATCTTTCACCATGTTTGCTCCAGGGGCTTTGATCCTTTCTTGTGATTTACCTGGACGGTGTCATAGGCCAGGATTCCGGTCATGCTGCCGGTGCCATACTGGATGGAGAGGCTCTGGCTGGTGGCCTTGTAGGTGGAGGAGTCTGATGGGTTGAATTTGTTGTGGTTTGCTACAAGTACAGAAGAGTCAGATGGTCACAGACTGACACTTGTAACTCTCCCCATGCGTTGTATGGAGAGCCTGGGTGACTAGTGAGACGGGGAATTCCTTGGTGGGGTCAGGGTGCCTAAGAGTCCCACATTGCAGTACTCAGCATTGCCAGACCTAAGTGCCTTTGTGGATCTAGCTTCTTGTCTTACTAGGGCCCGTTCCACCTCTGACACTGTGTACTATGTGGAGGGACAATGGAGGGAGACCTGCTGCTCTCTGGCTTTCTGGGTGAATAAAAATCAATGATAAAAATAAAATCTGATTTTCTAAAATGTCAGTATATTTTTCTTTTTAAAAATAAACCTATTTAAAATTAACTTTGAAATTATGACAACATATGGTAAGGCCTAAACTTACTAAACTCTACTAAAATCATTTAAATTAAATACAGAAGTTATTATTAAGCAGTGCATGTTTCTGGCTTTAAAGAAAGTCAACAGAACAGGAAGATTTCACTGACTCAGCACCTGGAACCAGAGTTTCCTTTGTTTTGGTGCTAAACGAGCTTTTTTGACAGCAGTAGCCTCTTCTGCAGGTACAGAGAAAATACTTTCTTCAAGTCAGTTTATTAACTAGTTCAGTTCATGGACTAGTTCATTCCAATTTAAGAAAACGATTGGGAATTGAAAAAGTGGGATCACTTGTTTTCCTCTTCCAATCTCTGAATAAAAGTTTGGTGCGAGAGGATGAGCTCTGCAAGCTTTAAAATCTTGAAGGACACGCTGGTCAGAAACAATAGTTCAATTCACTGACTACAGATAACACTTCCTTTGTTTCATAAATCTATTAGTTTTAAATGCAAAAAGTTTGATAAATTTTTCTTTCTTGTATATGTAAGCAGAGTCAGGATGAGCTCTACCCTGACATCTGGTGGTGAATTATGGGGAGGGTGGAAAAGAACTTCAGGGGCTGATCTCATTTGCATAGGCACACCCACCCCACCTAGCATGAGCCCCAGCAGCCCAAAATGGTCACTTTGGCGGCTGTGGGATCCCCAGTTTCTCTGTTATTGGGGCAGGAGGAATAAAGTGTTGTTACCCTGAGTTACCATGGTTATGTGAATCCAGGCCAGTGGAACTGTTTGATGACAGAAGGACTCACCATCAACTAAGTAGCACTTGCTAGACAAGGGACATGGGTTCCAAAACCCAGAGAAGGGAGAGAGGCTGGGGACAGGTATTTGTACCTGATGGGATGGGCTTCTGTTGAGGGCCTGAAACACCAATTGCACCTCTCTCTCTCCCCTCCCCCTCCATTGAATGTCAGAGCTAACTTTGATCCCATTAGGAATCTGGTTACAGACTGCTGAGCTGAATTTGCTTTGGGCCAATGGTGCACCAGCACTAGGGCTCCCCTACTATAAGCTGAAATCACTGCGTGCTGTGTTAACTAACCAGTGGGGGAGCCTGAAGCTATATTGCTAAGCGGCTGGTGGAGTGGAGCAGTTTGTGGGACGGTTCCTGTGGCCCACGGAACGGCGAGCGGAGCAGTTTATGAAGCGGCTGGCAGAGCGGAGCAGTTTGTGGGGCGGTTGGCGTGGCCCACAGAACGGCGAGCGGAGCAGTTTGCGGGACGGTTGGCACTGCCTGCGGGACAGTGAGCGGAGCGGAGCCGTTCGTGGGACGGCTGGTGCAGCTCACGGGGCGGATAGTGGAGTGGAGCGGCTCATGGTGAAGGCGGCAGCAGAACCCCACAGAGAGGCGGGGCAGTTGGCCCCGGACCACGTAAGGTGCCCCTTAACACCCTGCGTACCCTTTCTCTCCCCCCCCCTTCCACCCAGGCTGTGGGGGGCAAAAACTCTGCAGCTCTGGGCTGCACTGACCAAGGACAGAGACTCTTGGGTTGTTGGACTCAAGAGACTTTAGAGGTGTTGGACTTTTGGGACTTTGGGGTGATCTTTTGGGTTGTTGGACTTAAGACCCTGAGGGGAAAAGGAACACTGCCAACCTTACTTGGGGGTGGGTCTTTTGCTCATGATTTGTATTATGAATCCTATTTGTGGTGTTTCCCCAATATAATGCCGCATTGTTTCCCTCCTTTATTAAAAGGATTTTGCTACACTCAGACTCCGTGCTTGCGAGAGGGGAAGTATTGCCTCTTAGAGGCGCCCGGGGGGTGGTATGAAATTGTCCCAGGTCACTGGGTGGGGGCTCGAGCCGGTTTTGCATTGTGTTATTGAAACGGAACCCCTAGATACTGAACCCGGCCCTTGTTGCTGCCAACTCAGATGGGCAGAAGGGTTACATATATACAGCCCATTGAAAGGTGTTTTAACTAATTTTTTTTTAAAACTGGATTTTGAATTTTAAAGTGAATTCCAATTTCCATCCAAATTGAGTCTGATACAAACCAAAAATTAATCATTATGTAGTAAATAAGAAATGCCTCCTTCACCATTTTCTAAAATAACTAAAACATGAACAAAGTAAGAATTTGAATAAGTGTATATAAAGCTATGTTAATTGCTTAAATAAATGTGTATTGACATAGTGTAACCCCCTGATTTCCTAAAGGAAGTACCAAATATAATGTAAATATATAGTTGCAAGTCAACCTGTTTATAGTGGTAACAAACCAGTGAGAATCAACTTCCTTTAGAAAAATAACTAAAAAGGACAAATGCAAAGCAAGATTAAAATCAATTATTTAAATTAAGGTTCCTCCTTGCTAATTTAAATCTCTCTGATTTCAAACAACCTGCCCAGCTGGAATGTCAAGGCAAGAGGCATTGCAGGTGACTTACTGCAGGCTGTGCTAGAGCAGTACACAGAGGGCACCCACAGGTTGGAGGAACCGGTGTCGAAAATGACAGTGAAATCCTGAGCGGGCGTGCCAATTGAGATGGTTCCATAATAATCAACCTGTCAAAGCAGGACAAAAAACAATGGAAAAAGAGGAAAACCTTGCCATCCAAGGGTAGATCATCACCGGGAGTAAACCGGCATAGCTCCACCAGCTGAGGGTCTGGGCTACAGTGTCCTTGCTAAAGGCTCAGCCTGAGCTGGTGTTTCTCTGCCATCGCTTTGCCCAGCATGGCTCCTAGCAACTCCTGGCATCCAATAGCCACAGGTGATCAAATGCACACAATTATTTAGCCTCAGACCCCTGAATCTCAGCATGTGGAAGAGCATGATTGGAAGAGGGTAGCCAGCAGACCCTGGGAGTGCTATTCCCAATGCTCTTCTTAATGCCATCCAATGACAGTTGGGGGCTGGGTGGCCCAGCACAGGTTCTTGGCTGAAGCAAGATGAGAGCTTGGTTGGAAGCACATGGGTGAGGGAGTGGGTTGGGGCACTTTTGGGAGGAGGGAGAGATCAACTGTTGGCAGAGGAGTGGGAAGCTTTGATGAGGAGAGGGAGGCTACAAGACCTGCTCTCCTGCCATACTCACGTCCATGTAGTTTGTTAGGGGCTCACTGGCAGCCTCGTTGGCCAGGCTGGGGAAATACTTGGAGGCCGGGTTGTAACGGTGTTTCTTCAGGAAATCCTCCAGCAAGCCATGTTCCTTAAGGTTCTGCCTCAGGGATTTCCCCTTCTTCAGGGAGACCCTAATCAACAAGGGTAGGGAGAGAGACCGATCAATAACAAATAAACAATAGACAAGCCTTTTGTTCAGAGCCTACAGTGCAATCCAGCTTTTACATTGCACTGAGACCCCTTATTACACCTAGGATTATCAAAAGAGTGTAAAGGAGTTGGGTGCCCAGTGCACTGAAAGTCAATGAGAGTTGGGCACATAATTCCCATAGGACTCTTGGAAAATCCCAGCCTATATGTACTAGAAGAGAGATGGCTCAATGTTCTGGGTGCTGTACTAATACATAGAAAGAGACAGTCTCTGCCCTGTAGAGGTTACTGTTGAAATAGACAAGATGGACAAAGGAAGTATTATCCGCCACTTTGACTCCGTCAACCATGCCGTTCTGCTTGAAATCACGTTCTCCCTTGGCTTCCATGTCTCTCCTCTCATGGTTCTCCTCCT
The DNA here is from genome assembly GCA_003942145.1 of Platysternon megacephalum. NCBI lineage: Eukaryota > Metazoa > Chordata > Testudines > Platysternidae > Platysternon > Platysternon megacephalum. Next base: position 2,904,034 of record QXTE01000195.1, on the reverse strand, counting down.
ACATCTGTAATCACTCCTTTGATGCCTTCAGAGGATCTGCCCTCCAACATTCTGTGGAAGTCCCACAGGGCTCAGTCCTTGGTCCCCTTCTATTCTCCTTCTACCCCTTATCTCTGTGTAATCTCATCCGCAAACACAAATTCCACTACAACCTCTATACTGATGACTCACAGATCTGCCTCCCTCCTCCAGACCTGCCTCCTTCTGTCCAAACTGAAATCTCGACCTTCTAGGCCTGGCTTGATGGGAGTAATTGAACATGGGGGAGGCCTCATTTTTAGGAGGCAGGATTAGTAAGGTACTGTGAATAGATCAGCAGGCTGAACACAGAATGTCTGTGCTAACCAGGACAGGTAAGTGCGTGGTAAGACAAGAGACAGAATGGCTGAACTAGCCAAGATAAGGCAGAGAACATCAAGGGAATCATTTACAAAGGACAGGATAACAGTGGACGAGATAAGACGGGAACATAAAGATGAGTAAGTCACACATGGAGTGGATCGAGCATGCTGTACAGGGATTGGTTCCTGCAAAAAAAGCCAATCCCAAAACATGTGAAACAACTTTTCTCTAGCTCCTCACATCCAGGCTATGTCTAAATCTTGCCAAATCTTCTTGCATAAGCTCTCTGAGACGCAGCCTTTCCTATCTCTTCACACAGCTATAGCTCTCGTCCCAGCTCTCCTCCTTTCATGTCTCAATTGCTGCAACATTCTTCTCCCTGTCCTTTACAAATGCCATTTTGCCCCATTCATGTCCATTCAGAACGTTGCTGCAAAGATAATCTTCCTAGCAAGTCAATTTGAACATGACACTCCTCTCTTTGGGTCCCTCCACTGGCTCCCCCTGCTCTATGATATCAGACATAAGCTGCTTGTCTTCACTTCCAAGGCCCTTCGCACTCAATCCCACCCTACCTCTCATCCCTCATTGGCTATCAAGCTATTGATGCCCGTCTCCCATTGGCCCAAGATGCCAGCCTCTACTGCCAACTTGGTAAATTTTCAATCAAGCACCTTCATGCTTTCTCCCACCTGTCCCCTATGGTTGGGAGGTCCTCCCCATAAACATCTGCAAAGCTACCTCACTGTCCTCCTTCAAATCCCTCCTTAGAAACTCTCCTTTGTCGTCGTGCCTATAAAAAAAACATAACAACAGTTTGGTTGCTGGTGTGCAGAGACCACTGTCCATCAAGCTGACTGATTGTTTACTTGTACTCCCCTCTCAGTCTGTCTGCATATCTCTGTTGTCTCTTATGTCTTACTGAGGTAGTTATCTACTTAGGGAAGAGACAGTCTTCCAGTGCCTAGCACAATGGAGTTCTGGTCCATGACTTATGGATCCTAGATGCTGTGATAATACAAATAATAAACACTAATATTATCACAGAGAACTGATCCCCGGAGAGAGACTCCATCACTTGCCCATGGTCACAGAGGGAGTCTGTATTAGAGCCAGGAATTAACCCAGATCTCTCAAGTGCCACTCCAGTGCCTTAACCACAAGACCTTCCTTCCTCATTCCTCTGCTACAACACAAAGCTAAGGGGTAGTTCCCAGCTGCTGCCTATACATGAATGGAGAGTAGAGAAGAGAATGAGAGAGGTGCAGACACTCCCCTTGATAATCACACATTGCTATGTAGAAAGCCAAGTTCAGCAGCCCAAAGTGGTGTGTTCCCCCCGGTACTCACTTTGTCACCCGGCACTGAGAGAGCACCACCAAACTCAGGAGCAGAAGCCACTTCATGATGTTTTCTGACACGCAAGCCAGTGGTGATGAGTGGTGAATGTAGAGAAATGCCTGGGTGCTGCTTCTTATAAACACACAGCCCAGAGCTTTCCTTATCGCATTAATAGCTCTGATAAGAAATGTAAACCTTCCTGATAAGATCTTCCAAAATGTCCTTAAACGAAATTTTGAAGAACACTCAAAGTCCATAGATTTCCACCTTCACTTGGCTGTGACCTGAAAATGGGGCATCGTCTAGAGGGAAGGTGTGAGAGTTCAGGGACGTCTAAGCTTTGAAAAGTAATGCCTGGGGGTTGCTTTAAAGAATGGGACAGGAGGCACAGAAGAATTGGAATGGGATACGGAAACATTCACTGATTGGTTCTTTATTCCAATCTAGCCCCGTGCTGGGAGAGTGGGTACCTCAATGGGATTGGAGCCTTCCACATATTGGGCACCACTTGCAATACAGACATAGAATCACAGCAGTGTATGACAGGAAGGGAACTCAACAGGTCATCTAGTCCAGTCCCCTGCACTCAAGGCAGCCATGCAGTGGGGAATTGGTTTCTTTATGGGAATGAGGATATGGAGCTTTACACCTCTAGGTCATTGGTAAGGATACGATTCTGTCACAGAGTTCACAGATTCTGTGACTTCTTCCAGTGCAGGGCTGGAGCAGCTGTCAGCCCCGGGCCATCAGAGCAGCAGCCTCAGGACTGAAGCAGCGAATGGGGTTGGCTCAGCCCCCTTGGGGCTGGAGCAGCTGCAGTCAGCCCCTGCCACAGGAGCAGCAGCAGGGCTGGAGGTCAGCCCCTGGCAGCACTCTCACTGTTAGAAACAACCCCACTCCCCACCCCCGTTCCTACCCTCCCCGCCCCCGGCAGGGCTCAGATTCATACCAATGACTAAGGCTTTGTCTACACTGGCAAGTGAAAGACAAAACTTTTGGCGTTTGTTAGAGGGCTTTCCCTTCCCCCCCTTCCCTGGTTCTTGTAATGCAGACGGAAAGCAGAAGACCAGAAGTTCAAAGTGCAGGGAATGCGATGTTTATTGGGGATAGTTCCAAGCAAACATATTCCGAAGCCCTTCACACCAGTCGGGCTTATCTCTATATGCCGATAGAGTTTTCCCCTTCCCCTCCCCCAACTACAGTTCTATACACCAATGGAACCCCTTCTTCTTCAAACCCCTAGCTCCGCACACCAATGGAGCTCCCTCTTGCCAGTGTTCTGCTTCTAGCTCTGATGCTGCAGAGCATTTATCCTGTGTCCCCCTTCCCAGCTCTGATGCTGAAAGCCTTGCCTGTGTCTCATCCCCTATTCCCACTCCCCCAGTCTCCCATTCCCCTATTACCATTATCATTCCCCTTCCCACTCCCCCTCCTTCTTCTTAACAGGCCCAAGTATACCTGCAGTGCACGCCCCTAGTCACACCCCTTATAACTTATGGTCATGTTCCGTTCAGGAGGGTCGTGAGTCGGGGTCTTCATCCCACCCCTTTTGTACCCCATGGGAGGGGTGAGGAGTGAGGTTGTGCTCCGGTCAGGGGCAGGCATTTCTCTGGTCTTTTAGTGTTTTACCTCCCCCCACAATCCTCCCTTGCCCCTCCCGACTGGTTGCCTGACCTTGCTTTGAGATAAGGAGTTGAGGCAGTCGTCAAATGTGCGCTCATATATTGCACTCCCACCATACCCTGTAACACTTTTAGCTCTATCCCTTTGTCTCATTGTACTAAAAGCCCCATCTGATTGTGGGAAATGCAACACACAGCATCTTTGTCCTTTGTTCTTCACACATATTAGTAAGGATGTAAGAGTATTAAACATCAAACCCAAAATTCTGTCTCGGGCTAACAAACAGGCTTATAAGCTAACAAAATTCAGAGGTGTTAAAAAAACACACACCCCTGAAAGACAAAAGTTTTGCCGATGACAAGTGCCGGTGTGAACAGCGCTTTGTCTACAGGAGCGCTCTCCTGCCAACAATGCTAACACCACTTGTTGGGGTGGACAAACAGTGGCTACACTGCGCACCTTTTAGTGGCACGGCGGTAGCGGCACGGCTGTAGTGGCACAGCCGTGTCGCTAAAAGCTGCGCAGTGTAGACATGGCCTAAGGTTAAGATTCTCTCACGGGTATTTTTAGTAAAAGTAGGGACAGGTCATTGGCTTCTGTGAATGTTTGTTTATTGCCCATTGCCTGTTGACAGGCAAGAAGCAGATGTCCAGCCCTCCTTGGGAACGGGGTAAGGTCACCATGACTTAGATCTTAGGGGGAGAAAATCCTGGATGGCCCCAAACCTGGAGACTGATTCCCTGGCCCAGGAGCAAATAGTGGGTTCAAGTCCCAATGGTTTGGATGTGGGAGAGGTCTCACTTCTTAGCCCTGGTACTTCAGCCATCCTGTTCCTCTCAGGAGACTATCCACTGGACTTGGGTACCAGGCCATGCACCAGGAGCATCCGTTCTGCTTGAAAAAGAATGAGAATCCCATCAGATTTCACAATGTTTACTTTCCATTTAGCACTACCAGATTCCTGACAAACAAACACATCATGAGCCACATTCCCCCACCCACTAACTAGGGCTTAATAATCATAAACATGTATGGGGAGTTCCTGGCTCAAAATAAAGACCCTTTTAAGAAGCATCACAACCAAGGGGACTGGCCATCTGGCAAGTTCAAGAAAGATGGAGCCATTTGCTTCTCATTGTGCCTCAGTCCAATCTGGCCACAAACTGGGGAACGACTGGCTCAGAAGCATTAGGATTAGCATACAGAGCCTTCCACTTCTAGGCCCCTAGGTACATTCTGAGCCCAAGTCAAGGGATGGATGTTTAGTGGCCCCATGTCAGATGAGTGGGGAGGGGATGGGTCTCAGTCCCAGACCCTGGTGGGACAGGTGCCCACATTGCCAGATAAATTAATCATAAGGGGCACTAATTGGGCCCCTTTATCTCAGTATACAAGTCAGAGATCAAATGGGTCATAGAAACCAATCCTTTCTTTTCTCCCACCTTTAGAGGTAACCCTTCTAGGTCAGGGCTGGAACAGATTATTGGACTTGGGAATAGAGGTCTTCTCTGTCCTGGGACCTTCAATTCACAATAAGAGATCTATCCCTGATCCCCCTTCCCTTCAGGTTCCTGTCTGGGTGAAGCTGTGTGTACCATATTGCCTCCCACTGGTGGCCCTGTTAAGGCTGAAGGTCTAGAAATCATGGAGATTCTATTCCAGTGACTCAATGCCCTGATCTAAATATCTGATGAATATGCATGAGCTCACCGACAGAAACAGCAGAAAATGTCTCAATTACAAGAATTTAAACCTGACAAAGCTCCAGCGAGGAACAAGTTTTAGGAACACAAGAATTGCCATGCTCCTGGCTGGCTCTGGTTTGGTGCCCAGGTAGCTCTGAGAGCTTCTAGAGCCTCTGCCTCTGTTTGTTCCTTCTCCTGGTCTAGGTGGAGGGCTGTGTGGTCTTCAGGAAACACTCTGGCCCAAAGGGCTTGAAAGAGCCCCTCTTCACTCAGTCACTGAGTTCCACCTGCCTCTGCTTCACAGGGTGTGGGCTTCTGCAGCACCCCTCCCCCAGACTTCCTGTGTCTGGGAAGCTGAATGCTCTGAAAGGTACAATTCCCAATATCCAGCCACAACGTAAAACAACAACACTTAACAAACAACGTTTATATAACTCACTCCTCCAAACACTTATAACCATCCTACTAACGAACCTTGCTAATAATGTTCAGTTAATCTCTCAGATGCCCTGTGCTGGTCTCCCTGCCAGATCAGCACTATTGTTGTCAGAAGGCTGTGAGTCCATTTTGTTCCAGAGGTGGAATGTCCTGTGGCTCGGCTGTCTTGATCTGTTACCTAACTGAGACGCTCTCAGGCCAAATGTCTGACTTTAAGACCCTCCTCCCTCTATTCTGGATGTGGAGAAGGTGTCACCTATCCCTCATCAGTATGAGTCCATCTGGGGTGACAGCCTCATACAACTGCAGGGCAGTCTCACTTAATACCACCACTGTTGGTGACCATTAATTTCCATCACGGATGCACGCTGCATCATATTCAAAATTTGGTGGATGCTCCCAGGATCCCAAATCATCTGGCTTTTTTTTTATTTGTTTTCTGTGTCTCTCTTTATTCTTCTGCAAATCCCCAGTCCTCGGGACAGCAGCTTCTATCATTGCAGTCTTCCCAGTTCTCAGTATTCTGTTAAACCACATGTCTGCAGGTGACACACCACGTTTCATTGGTACCATCCTGTAACTGAACTGTACTAAGCCTGGCTCAGCGTGTGACTCCAGAGCCCTTTTCAGTAGCCACTTTAATATTTTAACACTATTTTCCACCAACCCACTGGTTTGGAGATAATGGGGATTTAGCAGTTACATGTCTAAACCCAAACTTCACTGCAAACTGCTCAAACCCATGCCCACTAAACTGCTGCCCATCGTCAGACTTTACTATGTCAGGTATAACATGGCTAGTAAAAATAGATATGCACAATCACCTGTTCAGCTATAGTATCTTCCAGTGAGAATAGTCTAGAATGAAGACATAGCTTTTTTCCAGCCAATGTAAACAAATCTCTGCCTACTTTGCTCCAGGGGGCCAATTAGTCCTGTGCCACCAACATTGGCCCTTTTGCTAGACTTGGCCTGTACTTTTGGCATATACGACAAGCCTTGATGGCTTCCTCAATGTTGCTGTTCATTTGAGGCCAGTGTAAAACATTTCCAGCGCTTCTCTTAGATTTCTCAATTCCTAAATCACCTTCATTTCTCCTTCATAACACATTTTACTGTGACATCTTATGAAGCCCCATCCTGATTCCTTTAAACATAGTCCCATCTGGTACTGACAGCTCCCGCTGAACTCGATAATAGGGACTGGGAATATGCTGTCCAGGCCACTCTGTGTTACTTGCTACAGGGTCTCACCCTGAGGAGTAGGTCTCGCAATCACAGTCAACATTTTGTCTTAGACTGGAAAGCTGTTGGGGTTTTTTTTTAATGGTCCTTGAAAGCTCTTGCAAAGTGAAGGAATCCATTGCATTTCTTGCATCTTTTTCCCACATGCCGGGCATTATCTTGGAGCTGTACACACTGTGGCAACCAACACAAGCCATGTGCTCTTTTTGCAGAACTCTGACTTGGAAGTCTCCATGCCTTTGTGCCTCAGGCAGGGCCGGCTCCAGCTTTTTTGCCCCCCCCAAGCGGCGAAGCAAAAGAAAAAAAAAAAAGATAAAGCCGTGATCGGCGGCAGTTCGGCAGCAGCTCTGCTGCGCCACTTCATTCTTCGGCAGCAATTCGGCGGCCGGTCCTTCGCTCCGAGAGGGACTGAGGGACCCGCCACCGAATTGCCGTTGAAGACCCGGACTTGCCGCCCCTTTCCATTGGCCGCCCCAAGCACCTGCTTCCTGCGCTGGTGCCTGGAGCCGGCCCTGGCCTCAGGTCTCTTTTCTTGCAGTATTTTGGATTCTCTACCATGTCCACAATGTCAGAGCACTGCCCACCCTCCATAAACTTCCTTCTGGACTGGGTGACTTCCATTGCTTGACAAATTCTAACAGATTTGTCACAGGTTAATTATGGATCTTCCAGTAGTCTCTGAAATTTTTGTTCCGGATCCCAGTCACAATCTGAGATTCAGTTTTAGCCTCCCCAAACTTACAAATTCAGCTCTTCATCCTCAAATCAGTCACAAATTCTTGCAGGCTGCAAAGAATTCTGCAATGGGAATAGCACAATTGGTTATGATCAGCCAACTTTCTGTAGAAGAGACTATATTATAGACTAGCACAGGGAGCTGCAGGTCAGGATTGAGGGGCATCAGAAGAGCTGTGTATGTGTCAGGCCAAAGGCTGGAATAGCAGGGCAGCCTGTAGCTCAGGAGTGAAGCGATTTAGCAGCGCTTTGGGTGTGTTTCATACCCCAGGGTTATTGTAACCAGGTCAAATTTGAGAGGCATTTGCAGAGCTGTGTGGAGCCCCAAGACTGGAAGAGCAGTGGGTGCTATCGGGCAGGATTAATCCCTACTGCTTCAGGGTGCTACAAGGTGCCTGTATGGTCTCTCTGGTGTCAGATGTCTCAAAGCAAACCTCCCTTCTCTAAATCTGAGATCTATTTCACCTCTTTGTTGAAAAACCTGGAACAGGGAATGGAAAATACCTGCCCATTTGTGAGACTAACACCAGATGCCAGGACCTCACTGTGGGGCATCAGGGAACATTGGACAAGCTGATTTTCAGGACCAGTTCCGCTCAGATAAACTTGTTCGAACTGATAAGTTTTCATACACAGAGTAGCAAGGTTAGGCCTGCCCAGTTCCAGGCCCCTTTGTTACGGTTGTCACTGGCCTAAGGCGACTTTACTCCCAGTCACGTGGAAACCTCATCCTTCCCCTGGTGTTTGCTTGTCCCCACAGGGTTAGGAGCGGATAGTGCTAAATGGAAAGTTAAATGCTGTTGTCTAATCTCATGGGATTCTCATTGTGATTTCATGCAGAGCAGCTGCTCCTGGCATGGGGCACATGGCCTGGTGCCCAAGTCCATGGATGGCCTCCTGCCAGGAATAGGATGGCTGCAGTGTCAGAGCTAAGCAGCGAGGCCTCCCCACACATCCTAGCCATGGAGATTTGAACCCATGATCTGCTCCCGGTGCAGGTAATCACTCGTCAGTTTGGGGGCCATCCAGGATCTCCTTTTCTCTCCCCCTAAACCCTATGTCATGGTGAACTTACCCTCTACCCAAGGAGGGCTGGACATCTCTTCCCTCTTCTCCTCCACTGGTGGCCTCCATAGCCCACCAATGCCTTAGTCCTGTCATTTCCAACCACGACTTACCATTTGCCCTCAGGCTTGTTGAGGGCAGTCGCATCACATTCATAAAATCATAGAATCATAGAAGATTAGGGTTGGAAGAGACCTCAGGAGGTCATCTAGTCCAACCCCCTGATCAAAGCAGGACCAACCCCAACTAAATCATCCCAGGGTAACCCATTCCAGTGCTTCACCACCCTCCTAGGGAAATAGTTTTTCCTAATATCCAACCTAGACTTCCCCCACTGCAACTTGAGACCATTGCTCCTTTTTCTGTCATCTGCCACCACTAAGAACAGCCTACCTCCATCCTCTTTAGAACCCCCCTTCAGGTAATTGAAGGCTGCTATCAAATCCCCCCTCACTCTTCTCTTCTGCAGACTATATAAACCCAGCTCCCTCAGCCTCTTCTCATAAGTCATGTACCCCAGCTCCCTAATCATTTTCGTTGGCCTCCGCTGGACTCTCTCCAATTTGTCCACATCCCTTCTGTGGTGGGGGGCCAAAACTGGACGCAATACTCCAGGTGTGGCCTCACCAGTACCGAATAGAGGGAAATAATCACTTCCCTCGATCTACTGGGAATGCTCCTGCTAATGCAGCCCAATATGCCATTAGCTTTCTTGGCAACAAGGGCACACTGCTGACTCATATCCAGCTTCTCGTCCACTGTACTCCCCAGGTCCTTTTCTGCAGAACTGCCGCTTAGCCATTCGATCCCAGCCTGTAGCAGTGCATGGGCTTCTTTCATCCTAAGTGCAGGACTCTGCACTTGTCCTTGTTGAACCTCATCAGATTTCTTTTGGCCCAATCCTCCAATTTGTCTAGGTCACTCTGGACCCTATCCCTACCCTCCAGCGTATCTACCTCTCCCCCCAGTTTAGTGTAATCTGCGAATTTGCTGAGGGTGCAATCCATCCCATCATCCAAATAATTAATGAAGATGTTGAACAAAACCGGCCCCAGGACCGACCCCTGGGGCACTCCGCTTGATACCGGCTGCCACCTAGACATTGAGTCATTCATCTACCCACACCCAAACCAAGTCCTCACACCCAATCTGTCCCTTCCCTGACATGTCCCACTAGGAAATGCATGAAGACCATCAGCATATTTCATCCACAAACTTTCAAGTGACAAAGATTTTTTCTACTGAACTGGGTGAGCTGGACCAGTGCCATAGAGGCGAATGGCTCCATATCCTCTGAGTCAACCAGTTACTCAGACCATGGCATGCCATGCATCCTATTTCCCTGTCCACTAACTTCAGCTCCTTGCGCTGACCTGGGCTCAGATTCATACCAATGAGCTAGAGGTGTAAAGCTTCATATTCCAGTTTCCATAGAGACACCAGTTCCCACTACATGGCTGTATTGCAACTGGGGCCAAACTGGAACCAGTGACCTAGAGGTGAATATCTCCATATCCCATTCCAATTCCTCTGTGCCTCCTGTTTGCTCTTTAAAACAACCCAGCATCATCTCTTTTCAAACCTTAGCCAGGAAACCTCCCCTAACTCTCACCCCTTCCCTCTAGAGGATGCCCCCATTTTCAGGTCACAGCCAAGTGAAGGTGGAAATCTGTGAACTTGGAGTGTTCTCCAAACCTTTCTTTCAAGGACATCTTGGACAATCTTATCGGGAAGGTTTGCATTTCTTATCAGGGTTACTAATGGGATAGGAAAGGCTCTGCACTATGTGCATATAAGGAGCAGCATCCCGGCGTTGCACTGCATTTAGCAGCCACACTTTCCTTTCCCCACCAGTTTGGGTGTACAGGAACATCATGAAGTGGTTTCTGCTCCTGAGTCTGGTGGCGCTTTCTCAGTGCCGGGTGACAAAGTGAGTACTGGGGGGAACAAGAAACATTGGGATCCTGAGCTTGGCTTTCTACAGAGCAATGTTCCCTTAGCAGCAGCAGCAGCTCCTACATCTCTCTCCTCAATACTTCATTCTTTAATAGGCAGCTGGTGGGAACTACCCCTTGGCTGTAAGGCATAGTAGAGGTATGAGGAAGGATGGGCTTGTGGTTACAACACTGGAACAGGACTTGGAAAATCTAGGTTCATTCCTAGCTCTACCACAGACTCCCTGTGTGACCTAGTGACTGAGTCTCTTTGTGCCTCAGTTCTCTGGATAAAAATGAACATATGTTCTTTGTTCATTTTGTCTATTTCATCAGTAAGCTCTATAGGACAGGGGGACTGTCTTATACAATGTATTAGTACAGCTTCCGGCATACTAGGTCCTCTCAGTCCTAGTTACACATGGGCCAGGAGTTTCCAAGCGTCCTACGGGAATTATATGCCCAACTCACACTGACTTTTTGTGCACTGGTCACCCAACTCACCTATACCCTGTGCTAATCCCAGCTATAAAAAGGGGTCTCTGTGCAATGTAAAAGCCGGATTGCACGGTATTCCCTGAACACAAGGCTTGTCTATTGTTTATTTGTTATTGATTGGTCTCTCTCCCCACCCTTGTTGATTAGGGTCTCCCTGAAGAAGGGGAAATCCCTGAGGCAGAACCTTAAGGAACATGGCTTGCTGGAGGATTTCCTGAAGAAACACCCTTACAACGTGGCCTCCAAGTATTTCCCCAGCCTAGCCAACGAGGCTGCCAGTGAGCCCCTAACAAACTACATGGACGTGAGTATGGCAGGAGAGCAGGTCTTGTAGCCTCCCTCTCCTCATCAAAGCTTCCCACTCCTCTGTCAACAGCTGATCTTTTCCTCCCCCCAAAAGGGCCTCAACCCACTCCCCCACTGATGTGCTTCCAACCAAGCACATATTGCTGATGCCAAGAACCCTCCCCAGCCCCCGTGCTGGGCCATCCAGCCCCCAGCTGTGATTGGATGGGATTAAGAAGAGCACTGGGAATAGAACTCCCAGGTCTGCTGGCTCCCCCTTCCCAACACATTGAGATTGATGGGAACTGGGGATAAATAACTCTGTGCATCAGATGCCAGCAAGTCCTAGGAGCCATGCTTGGCAAAGTGATGGCAGAGAAACAGCAGCTCAGGCTGAGCCTTTAGCAAGGACCCAGACCCTCAGCTGGTGTAAATCAGCTGGTGAAACTATGCCGGTTTACACCAGCTGAGGATCTAGCCCTTGGATGGCAATGGTTCCCTCTCTTTACATCGTTCTTTGTCCTGCTTTGGCAGATGGAGTACTTTGGAACCATTTCCATCGGCACCCCAGCCCAGGATTTCTCTGTCCTCTTCGACACTGGCTCCTCCAATCTCTGGGTGCCCTCCGTGTACTGCTCCAGCCCAGCCTGCAGTAAGTCACCTGCAACGCCTCTTGCCTTGACACGCCATCTGGGTGGTTTGATTGAAATCAGAGAGATTTAAATCAACAATGAGGAAACATTGATTGAAATCACTGATTGCAATCTTGCTTTGCATTTGTACTTTTTAGTTATTTTCCTGAAGGAAGTTGTTTTTTCTTGGTACCCATTAAAACATGTTGATTTGCAACTAATTATAGCTTTTACACTAAATTTGGTACTTAACATACATTTATTCAGATTTTTAATTTGTACATTTTTTAATTATGAGAAAATGGTGAAGGATGCATTTTTCATTTTGCTAGCTGACTAATGTTACTTGATGTATGTGTTCACCTTTACATGGTAATTGGAATTTGATTAAAAATGAAAAAAAAAAAAAGCTTTTACAAATTATTAGTAAAATAAAACTACCTTAAATGTGCTGGATAGGTAAGAAAAAAGTTTATTAAAACAATTTCATTTAAAACTAACAATGTATTAAACAAAGGAAGTGTTATCAATAAGGCCATTGTGGAAAAACAAAATGAATTCTTTGCATCAGTCTTCATGGCTGAGGATGTGAGGGAGATTCCCAAACCTGAGCCATTCTTTTTATGTGACAGATCTGAGGAACTGTCCCAGATTGAGGTATCATTAGAGGAGGTTTTGGAACAAATTGATAAATTAAACAGCAATAAGTCATCAGGACTAGATGGTATTCACCCAAGAGTTCTGAAGGAACTCAAATGTGAAATTGCAGAACTACTAACTGTAGTCTGTCACCTATCATTTAAATCAGCTTCTGTACCAGATGACTGGAGGATAGCTAATGTGACGCCAATTTTTTTAAATGGCTCCAGAGGTGATCCCGGCAATTACAGGCCTGTAAGCCTGACTTCAGTACAGGGCAAACTGGTTGAAACTATAATAAAGAACAATATTGTCAGACATATAGATGAACATAATTTGTTGAAGAAGAGTCAACATGGTTTTAGTAAAGGGAAATCATGCCTCACCAATCTAGTAGAATTCTTTGAGGGGGTCAACAAGCATGTGGACCAAGGGGATCCAGTGGATATAGTGTACTTAGATTTTCAGAAAGCCTTTGATAAGGTCCCTCACCAAAGGCTCTTACACAAAGTAAGCTGCCACTGGATAAGAGGGAAGGTGCTCTCATGGATTGGTAACTGGTTAAAAGATAGGAAACAAAGGGTAGGAATAAATGGTCAGTTTTCAGACTGGAGAGACGTAAAAAGTGGTGTCCCCCAGGGGTCTGTTCTGGGACCAGTCCTATTCAACATATTCATAAATGATCTGGAAAAAGGGGTAAACGGTAAAGTGGCAAAATTTGCAGATGATACAAAATTACTAAAGATAGTTAAGACCCAGGCAGACTGCGAAGAGCTACAAAAGGATCTCTCAAAACTGGGTGACTGGGCAACAAAATGGCAGATGAAATTTAATGTTGATAAATGCAAAGTAATGCACATTGGAAAGCATAATCCCAACTATACATATAAAATGATGGGGTCTAAATTAGCTGTTACCACTCAAGAAAGAGATCTTGGAGTCATTGTGGATAGTTCTCTGAAAACATCCACTCAGTGTCCAGCAGCAGTCCAAAAAGCATACAGAATGCTGGGAACAATTAAGAAAAGGATAGATAATAAGACAGAAAATATCATGTTGCCGCTATATAAATCCATGGTATGCCCACATCTTGAATATTGTGTGCAGATGTGGTCGCCCCATCTCAAAAAAGATATATTGGAATTGGAAAAGGTTCAGAAAAGGGCAACAAAAATTATTAGGGGTATGGAATGGCTTCCGTATGAGGAGAGATTAATAAGACTGGGACTTTTCAGCTTGGAAAAGAGATGGCTACGGGGAGATATGATTGAGGTCTATAAAATCATGACTGGTGTAGAGAAAGTAGATAAGGAAGTGTTGTTTACTACTTCTCACATCACAAGAACTAGGGGGCACCAAATGAAATTAATAGGCAGCAGGTTTAAAACAAATAAAAGGAAGTATTTCTTCACACAACGCACAGTCAACCTGTGGAACTCCTTGCCAGAGGATGTTGTGAAGGCCAAGACCATAACAGGGTTCAAAAAAGAATGAGATAAATTCATGGAGGATAGGTCCATCAATGGCTATTAGTCAGGATGGGCAGGAATGGTGTCCCTAGGCTCTGTTTGCCAGAAGCTGGGAATGAGCGACAGGAGATGGATCACTTGATGATTACGTGTGCTGTTCATTCCCTCTGGGGCACCTGGCACTGGCCACTGTCAGAAGACAGGATACTGAGCTAGATGGACCCTTGGTCTGACCCAGTAGGGCCATTCTTATGTTCCTGTGTTCTTATCTGTAGTCGGTGAATTGAACTGATTGTTTCTGGTCACCATGTCCTTCCAAAATTTTAGAACTACTAGATTTCATCCTCTCACACTTACTTTTTATTCAGAGATTGGAAAAGGAAAACAAGCTGTCTTGCTTTTATAACCCCCAATCAATTTCTTAAGTTAGAATGAACTAGTCAGTGAACTGAACTAGCTGAATGAACTGAAATGAAGAAAATATTCTCTGTGCACCTGCAGAAGAGGCTACTGCTGTGAAAAGCTGGTTTAGCACTTCAACAAAGTCTAGTTCCAGCTGCTGAGCCAGTAAAATCCACCAATTCAGTGGTCTATCTTTAAAACTTCAGCAACAAATATGCATTACTTAATAGTAATTTTTTATTTAATTTAACTGATTTTAATAGATTTTAGTAAGTTTAGACTTGCACATATGTTGTGATAATTTAAACTTTAATTTTAAATTATTATTTTTAAAAAGAAAAACATATTTACATTTTTTTAAATCAGATTCTTTTTAATTAAAAAAATCATCAGTTTCCAGCTACTGTGGAAGCCAGAGATGAATAGGTTTCCTTCCATTGTCTGTGGATTGTCCAGTTGTCCAGTGTCAGAGGAGGGGAATGGTTTCTAGGAAGCCCAGGAGCTAGATCCACAAAGGAACCTAGGCATTGCAATGCTGAGCACTGCAGTGCATAACTCTTAAGCACCCTCCCCCCACCAAAGAATTCACAGCTTCACTAGTCTCCCATACAACACATGGGGAGAGTTACAAGTGTCGATCTGTGACCATCTGACTCTTCTGTACTTGCAGCAAACCACAACCGCTTCAACCCATCAGACTCCTCCACCTACGAGGCTACCAGTGAGAACGTCTCCATCCAGTATGGCACCGGCAGCATGACCGGAATCCTGGGCTACGACACCGTCCAGGTAAATCACAAGAAAGGATGAAAGCCCCTGGAGCAGAGAAGGGAAATGATTAGGAGTTAGAAGGACAGGATGCATCTGCAAAGCTAAAGCAGGAACTCCATTGGCTGTGAACTGGGAGACAGGAATAGAGAAAGGGAAAAGAAGAGACAATGAAGCCAATCATGGACTATTCTCATATGGGGGAGAACGCACAGTTCAGGGCATGGTAGCTGTAAAGACCCTCTGGTAGACTTGGCAGCGTCTCCCAGGGTGTAGGGTGTGTCTGATTGTCCCCATCCCTCCTCTAAGGTTGGCGGCATTGTGGACACCAATCAGATCTTTGGCCTGAGCGAGACCGAGCCTGGGTCCTTCCTCTACTACTCCCCCTTTGATGGGATCCTGGGTCTGGCCTTCCCCAGCATCTCCTCCTCTGGAGCCACCCCCGTCTTTGACAACATGATGAACGAAGGTTTGGTGTCCCAGGACCTCTTCTCCGTCTATCTGAGCTCGTAAGTCAGGGCTGGAAACAACCCATCTGCTGCAGTGAGATTCAGCACCTCTCACATTGAGTGAGCCCTGCGATATTTGCATAAGAATTCCCAAAACACAGAGATCTCTGGGGTGGAACATGGCAGCCATTCTATGCTGGTGATGTACATTCTGGGAGCAGAAGTGAACACTAATATCTCTAGTGATTACATTAAAGCATCGGGGCCCTGCCTACACCCATTGCAGATCATCAGTATTAGACTGACTCCTAGGGGACAAAATGCCCCACGTCACCCACATGACTCAGCACCTTCCAGCACCAGACTGCACCATCTGCTCAGTACTGACTCAGAGGGAAGAGCAGCATCTACTGAGACCCTGACACCACTGCCTCAAACATCTGGGCCTTTCCTTGGAGGTCTCCCATTCAGTTTTAGGGCAGGCCCAGCCCTGCTTAGCTTTTGAGACCTGGCAAGAGACAGTTATCAAAGTAGGGTCAGAGGTGCCCCTCTCATCCAACCGGCCTGCCCTTTCTCCGCTACTAGACGCTGATGTGCCCAACTCTGATTGTATCCCAGCACTGCCCACCTGTGGCCCATTCTCTAACAGGGAAGGGTTCAAAAAGGAACTAGATAAGTTCATGGAGGATAGGTCCATCAATGGCTATTAGCCATTGATGGGCAGGGATGGTGTCCCTAGCCTCTGTTTGCCAGAAGATGGGAATGGGCGACAGGGGATGGATCACTTGTTGATTCAGTTGTGTTCATTCCTTCTGGGGCACCTGGCATTGGCCACTGTCGGAATACAGGATACTGGGCTAGATGGGCCTTTGGTGTGACCCAGTCTGGCTGTTCTTATGTTCAGACAGAGCGTTTGCTATTGACTCGTCAGCCAACCATTCATGCATCTGCCTTGACTCTCCTCTCTCCCTTCTCTAGGGACGACCAGAACGGGAGCTTCGTGATGTTCGGTGGCATCGACTCATCTTACTACTCTGGGAACCTCAACTGGATCCCTCTCTCTGCTGAGACTTACTGGCAAATCACCATGGACAGGTATCTCCCAACACTTGGCCCTTCCCCTTCATCAGGCCACCTTGAAGAGACAGGCAAAAGGAGAAGCATACGGAGCCTAGAGAAGCTCAAATTACAGAGTCTAGAGAAGATGAGAGACCCAGGAGTCAGAATCATGCCTTCCTTGGAGCTATAGGAAAGGGGCTCACCAGCGAGGAGGTTAGATGAGTCATTCTCCACCTCGTCCACACCAGGAACCCTCATTTGGCCAGCTCTGCTTAGCAATAAAGTAAAGGGCTTGGTGGTCACGACTCCTTGACATCTGTTTGTGACCCCCAGGCTAGATCGGTTACAGTCCCAGAAGGTTGTAGGACGAGGAGCGATGGGCAACAGCCAAGGAAGGTTGAGGCTGAAACATCAGGGGAAAGTTCTTGGCAGTTGTAGCAACGGGGTGGTGGGGCAGCTCCACCCTGCAGGCCTCTCACTGCTGGCTCGTGGGCTGAGTGGGAATAAGATTGGGAGTGTTCCTCGGGACGTTCCCCCTGACTCTCTCTTCCAGCATCACTATGAACGGAGAGACCATCGCTTGCTCTAGTGGCTGCCAGGCTATAATTGACACTGGCACTTCTCTGCTTGCTGGGCCCTCTACTGGCATCTCCAACATCGAGTCCTACATTGGCGCCAGCGATGGCACGGTAAGGGCAGGGAGAAGGGACAGATACTTCTAGAGGTGTCTGCTACGGAGAGCCTCGTGGCCAAGACGCGCCTAACCTTTCCTCCATATGTTTCCTTCCTCCCTGCAGATCAGCTGCAGTGCCATGAGCAGCCTGCCCAACATCGTCTTCACCATCAACGGCATTGAGTTCCCTCTGCCCGCCAGTGCCTACATCATTGATGTGAGTGTCCTGCTCAGAAAGCCGCCTTGGAGCCTCTTAGCGAGGGCTTGTGCCTGAGGCCATTGTACTTTGCATGCTGGCAACATTCCCCCTGCACAGCCGGTATACGGCTGCAGGTGTATCACTGACATGCAGCTCAGGGTCTGTCACCAGTATGAGAGTGGGGCAGCAGAGAGCTCTTCCCACAAACAGATCCAGGGGGAGGAACGGTCTAGATCAAGGCAGGCACATAGTGAAAGTGACATACCGGAAGAGCAGCGAGGAAGCCTGTAGAGCTGGCCACCATAGGAGATCACTAGGAAAGGGGCCTTACTGGGCTAGGGGAGAATTAAATGAGCAGCTAGGAGGTTAGATCAAGAGAGATTACTGCCTTGTGCTGCAGGGCATGGGCATCTGGGCCTCAGGAAGGAGTTTTCCTTCTCCATGATAAAGGTTTGCTTCCCTCTGGGGAGGAACAGGCAAGCTGCTTTAACAGCACACAGCAACACCAGCTGGTAGCTGGGGAGAGACAGTGGGGAAGCCCAAATCCACTTATAATCACAGCAGGATTTCTGGTGGCTCCCTTTGTAATCTGGCCAGGAGCCTGGAGAGAGCACGCTTTGCTTCCCCAAGGGATGTGTCATGAACAGAAGTGGTCAGGACCTTGCTTTTCTTCCCAGTTGACAGGCTGCATCCCTCAGCCTCAGGCTGAAGCACTGGGGCTGTACTGAGGCCCAGATCCACAAAGGTAGCTCACTGGGAGTTATGCCCCTAAATACCTGTGAGCATCCAGGCCTCACTCACCAACCCCACTGCTTGCATCCCCAAGCTGTCACTTAAAGTCTCCAAGCCAAGGCCTGACCCAGCCTACTGCTGCTTAGCTTGGGAGCAGTGGTGAGATCCCATCCCAAGATGGTGCAGGCGCAGGCATGCGCACTCCCTGCTGGACAGTAACTCAAGGGGACATTGAAGTTCCAGCCCAATAACCCATGACCCATTTTCCCCCGGTGCAGAACTCAGGCTCTTGCTCTCCCGGCTTTGAAGGCATCGACGTCCCCACCTCCTCTGGAGAGCTCTGGATCCTCGGAGACGTCTTCATCCGCCAGTACTATGTTGTCTTCGACAGGGCCAACAATCAGGTGGGCCTGGCCCCCATGGCATGAACACAGCGCCGTCCCCAGGGCACTGTCATGGAACACTGACCCGGAGAGTCTATGTTTCTCTAGAGCCCCAACACTGCGAATCAATCTAGTGACCCTTACTCCTGCTGGGACTTTAATGGACACACGCTATTCCTCACCCCAAACTCACCCTCTCGTCTCTAATCTTACCAACAGTAGAATAAAGGACTATAAGAGCATTGGAGTGAATTGTTTCTCTCTGATGGGTGGAGTGACCCACATTCCACCAAAGAGGATGGGGGTAGGGAATATTATCATATCTTCTGCTGAGGCCAACAATCCCGACCTGCAGCCTCCTGATATGCCAGCCCTGAGCTCCCTCCACACGCAGCTCTGCCAGTGCCCCTTCAACCTGACCCACAGCCTCTTGCTTTTCCAGCTGATGCCCCCTTACCCTGACCTGCAGCCCCCCACTGCAATTCCACTCTTGTCCCACCCCATCCCCTGCTATGCTAATACCCCTCACTCCCGACCTGTTTGTTTTGTTACTTCCAACAGTATCTCATGAGATGGGCTTGGGGGCTGTCCATAAACTACATAACACAGCCATTTGGGGGTAGGGGCTGTGATGGGTTCCCCCCGGGTGCCACCTGGAACTGGGGTACCACTGAGCCCTTTGACTCACCAGCCTGGGCTCCCTCTCACATTGTGCTGTGACAAGCTGCAGACCCGTTCCCAGTCCTACACTTCCACCAGCATTCACACAGGGAGGGACACACACAGCTGCAGTTACATGCAGGCTCTCTGACCCACCACTACATGGAACTGTACAGCATAAGCTCATAGAGTTTGCCCATAGAGTTCTCAATGTGGAGAGGAAATGCAACAGCCCTGCCCTTTCAGCTAAGTTTTCCATGCACTTCATTCCAAACTTACTGGTTTAGATTAAAGCATAAAATAAGTTTATTAATTACAAAAAGATAGATTTTAAGTGATTATAAGTGATAGCAAACACATCAAAGAAGATTACAGAGTAAATAAACAAAAACACAAACTAAGCCTAAGATACTAGAAAGATAGGATATGAATTAGCAAATTCTCACCCTGGCTGATGATACAAGCAGGCTGGCAGATTCTCAAGGTACAAACTGCACTTGCTTTGCAGCTTGGAATCACCAGGTTTTTCATACACAGGCTAGAAATCCCTTTAGCCTGGGTCCAGCACTTCCCCCAGTTCAGTCTTTATTCCTCAGGTGTTACCAGGAGTCCTCTTATGTGGGGAGTGAAGAACAATCAATGATGTCACTCCTTGCCTTATATAGCTTTAGCATATGGCGGGAACCCTTTGTTCCAAACTCAGTTCCCAGCCCAGTTTGTGGCATCTAAGATGGAGTTCCGTGTCATGTGGCCTGATCACATGCCCTTGCAGTGTCATAGCAGCCATTGCTTACAGGCTGGCTAAAACGTCCACAGGAAGGTTAAACTATTCCACAGCCCATGGGCTTTGTTGATGAGCCATTAGCATCATCTGGCTTCTTCATTGTTGTACCTAAAAGGCTGGCTGTGGATGTTTTCCAAAGTAAGCCCATTTGAAATATTGATCCCTAGTCAATATTCATAGCTTCAGATACAAAAATGATACATGCATACAAATAGGATAATCATATTCAGCAAATCATAACTTTAAAAATGACACCTTACTTGCCCCATCTTGTACAAAATGGATCATAATTATGTCATAATTATATAACTATGAAGAATATGGAGTGCAGTGTCACAGGGGCATCCTTAATTTTGCAAAGTGTGTGGGTCTTGAAAATCATCAAATAATGCGTGACATGATTCATGGACCACCCCCTCCAGGTGTGAGCCATGTAGTCAAACCCTAAGGAGGGTGGGATGTCTGTTAATTGCTTATCACAGCAGGCCCTGTCTATCCCACACTGGGCCCGGAGGGTGGTAAGGTCTGGCCTTCTAGCATACTGACCTGAGATCTGTCCTCCCCTGCAATTTCCTACTGAGCTATCTGCACTGTAGCTCCCCATTCTAGGGGGTCAGAGGATGCTCATTGGCTCTAATGATTCACACTCACTCATTGGATGTGCCTGTCCTGCTGTCTTGCACCCTGGAGCTGGCTGGGGGCTGCCCGGTTGCCCAGTGATTGGTGCTGTGCACTCCCATATCAGAGTCCCTGCTCTGAGTCACAGTCTCTAACTAACAGAGCAGTTATGGTGTGAGCCAGTGCCCAGTAAAGACTCCCATTGACTCCACTGGGATTTCGATCAGGCCCTTAGTGTGCTGGAGACCATCTCCTGGCCCACACTTCAGTGCTGTTCCATACACTGGGGCAAGTCCCCGGCTGGCTCACTCACACGCTGGGATTTGCTGTGGGGCCAGGAGATGACCCAGTCCTTAGTCCAGCACAGAGGAAAGCCAGGGCCAGCATGACGGCTGGGTCTATGGAGGGGGGTGGGGTCACATTCTGAGGTGTTGTTAAAGATGGGGCCAGAGCTAGGAGAAAGCAGGGACAGATTTCACTTCACTGGGGAAACTCAGGAATAGCCAGACTGGATCAGAGCTGAGGTCTATTTGCCCAGTGTCCTGTCTTCTGGCACCAGCTGCTTGGAAGGAAACCCCAGAATGAAGAATTAGGGAATAACTACCCATGGCCTAAACCAGGGGCAGCCAGAGTCCCATTCCCCAGCCACCAAGCAAGGGGCAAGGAGCAGCTAAAACAAGGCACCCAGGGAAGGGCCGCAGCCCAGGGATCTCACAAACTGCAACAATAAACCTAACTCGCCTGGTCCGAGGACCTTCACCCAGCTCTGCACAGAGGAGTTTTCTAAGCACATGGCTTAGCAGAGAAGCCAGTTTGGGAAGGTGCAACGTGATTTAGACCAGAACTGGTTCCACTCACTAACAGGAAGAGACCTTGGAAAAAGACCTTTGTGCATCTTTCCGGGCAAGTCTGTATAGCCCCTTTGGAAAGAGTCATCGTCCCTGTGTTGTCCCCAGACATGTAAACTCAAGGAAATTGGCCAGTACTCAGATACAACAAACGAGACTGGAGGGAAAAAGCAGGGGCTACTGCTGAGTCCTTATGACAGTGACACAGAGGAAGGGGAAGGGTCTGGTTCCCAGATGTTCTAACAGGGCAGGGCTCACAGGGAATAGTAACGTTAGGTTCAAAAGCTGATGGCCTGATTCGGTTATGAGGCCTTCTATGCAAACTGTAAATACAAACTGCTGCATAAGAAGGACAATCTCCTGGCTCCTCCCTCTCTGGCCTATGGCGAAGGTACTGGACTGAGACCTGGGTTCAGTCCCTGACTGTGCCACAGACCTTGGGCAAGTCACTTCCCCTCTTTGTGCCTCAGTTCCCCACCTGTACAATGGGGATAATGATCCTCGCTTTGTTCAGCTTGGAAGCTCTCCAGTGCAGAGGCTGTCTAGCACCTAGCAAAATGGGATCTCTGGCACTACTCCAGTCCATGCAGAGCATTCCCCACTAGATGGCAGGAAGCAGCCAAATCTCCCTCCCAGACCAAGAAGGCCAGCATCCCAACCACAGCCCACCACCCACACCAAGAGAAGGGGTAAATCAGGAAGCTTCCAGAGCTACCTGGACACCTAACAAGAGCCAGCCAGGAGCATGGCACTTCCTAAAGCTTGTTCCATGCTGTAGCCTTGTCAGGTTGGAGGTCTGATAATCATGATATCTGCTGCTGTTTCTGTCAGTGAGCTCATGCATATTCATCAAATATTTAGATCAGGGCATTGAGTCACTGGAATAGAATCGCCATGATTTCTAGACCTTCAGCCTGAACAGGGCCACCTGTGGGAGGCGATATGGCACACACAGCATCACCCAGACAGGGAGCTGAAGGGAAGGGGCATCAGAGATAGAACTCTCACAGGGAATTCAGCACTGGGGAAAGGTCCCGGACACAAAACTCCAGTATCCCCAGGTCCCTCAATCTGCTTCAGCCCTTACAGGAAGGGTTACCTCAAAAGGTGGGGAAAATGAAGGGGGATTGGTTTCTATGACCCATTTGATCTCTGGCTTATCTACTGAGATAAAGAGGCCCAATTAGTGCCCCTTATGATTAATTTGTCTGGCAATGTGAGCACCTGTCCCACCAGGGTCTGGGACTGAGACCTACCCCCCCTCCCCACTCATCAGACATAGGGACACCTGTGAAATGAAGGTCCCAGGACAGAGAAGACCTCTATCCCCACGTCCAATAATCTGTTCCAGCACTGACCTGGAAGGGTTACCTCAAAAGGTGGGAGAAAAGAAAGGATTGGTTTCTATGACCCATTTGATCTCTGGCTTGTCTAATGAGATAAAGGGGCCCAATTAGTGCCCCTTATGATTCATTTGTCTGGCAATGTGGGCCTCTGTCCCACCAGGGTTTGGGTGTGAAACCCCTTCCCTCTCATCTGACATGGGGCCACCAAACATCCATCCCTTGACTTGGGCTCAGACTGTACCCAGGAGCCTAGAGCTGGAAGCCTCTGTATGCTAATCCCAATAAAAATCCCTGGTTGGTGGGCGAGGGAAAGTGGAGCACAAGGCCATGGTAGCAAAAGCAGGAGGTTATCATGTCACTCTCTCACTGCTGGGGCCCTGCATTCAAATCCCATGGTATGCCACAAACCACACTGAGTTGGGGTGGGGTCCTCACAGATCCGCCATCCTCCACTTATACCGCTTGAAGAATTCACTGTAGAGCACAACACCATTGGTTATGATCGGCCACCTTTGGTCAGAAGAGGTTACGGTATGGAACAGGAAGGGGAGCTGCAGGTCAGGAGTGAGGAGCATATGTGTGTGTGTCAGGCCCGATGGCTGGAATAGCAGGGGGGCCTGTGGGTCAAGCTGCAGGGTCACTGGCAGAGCTGCTTGGAGACCCAGGACAGGAATAGCAGGGGATTCTGTGGGGCAGGAGTCCCTGTGTATCCTGTCTGCTTCCATTGCATTGTGGGTGGGACTCTTTGTGCCAGCAGACTTGCTTGAGGCAGGCAGAGTGACTATGCTGAATAGGCCGGAATCACCCTGAAATTGGGTGTGGGGGCCACTAGGCGTGTGCATTAGCTGTTTGAAGGTACTTGGGGGATTTCCATTGTGGGCATGCAGCCTGACCACCCAGAGTCCCTCTCTGAGAGTGGAACCAATGGGAACGCAAGGGGAGGAGTTCAGCCACAGGAAGAACGGGAGCTGGGCTGGAGGACTCAGTGGTGGAGCGGCGCAAGCACTAGATGGGTGCACTGTCAGGATGGCATAGCTGGAATTAAACTGCAGCCCCCCCTCCATCCCACTCCCCCAAATGCAGAAGAGGTGGAGGAGAAGGGCTGCAGGCTGTGCACATGGCAGAGGCTCATAGGGAGCTTGAAGAGACTGTGGGACACTAGCGTTTGTTTCCCAGGCTCTAAGGAGACGGCCAGTGGTGTAGTGGAGCTGGAATGTGCTGGAACACCATTTCTGTACTATCCACTATTCGCCCTCCACAGCACGCCCCTTTGACCCTCCTCACCCCACAGCCCCCAGGTCAGGGCTCCATTCAGCCCCCTGCATGTGAGGGCAGGGGCAGAGAGCAGCATGGGGGCAGGGGTAGAGAGCCAGGCCAGTGGGGATCTCTGGCATTCCAGTACCTTCCAGCTCTAGGACTACACCGCTGTCCATGGCCCGCCCTACGGAGGGTCCGGACACCATTCCACAGAGACTGAGCAGGGTAAACCCTCCCCAGGAAGAGCTCTTTGGGAGTGTACATATGTGTGTGCCCATAATTATATTGCAGTAGCGTGCTGTGGTAGTAACAAATAGTAAAACTTGGGGGGGAAACCCCGAAAGGGTTGGCTTTAACAGTTGCTATTGACGATAGTCACAGTTGTTCAAGACTTAAGTAAACATATGCATTCACAGAGAATGAGAGAGAGATTTAGGCCATGTCTACACTTAAAACAGTACAGTGGCACAGCTACAGTGCTGCAGCTATACCGCCTGTAGCGCTTTGGTGTAGACACTACCTACGGCCGACGGGAGGGGTTCTCCTGTCACTGTAATAAATCCACCTCCCCGAGAGGCAGTAGCTAGGTTGACAGGAGAATCCTTCTGCCCACCTAGCACTGTCTAAACAGAACTTAGGTTGGCTTAACTACATTGCTCAGGGGTGTGGATTTTTCACACCCCTCAGCGACATAGCTGGGTCGATCTAATTTTCTAGTGTAGACCAGTAAGCATTTGCTTTTAGAGAGCATTTGCATTTGCTTTTTGTCCCACTGTCCCAGCAAAGATTTAATTCTATGTAAGATAAAGCTCAATCCAAGTCTTGAGAAGACTAAACTCTGAACATTAAGCCGTGGTACAGAAAAATGGGAAAGGCCCACCAGACCTTATATTAGCATGTTCTCTTCCCAAAACCAGTTACACCTCAATTGTCTCTGTGGCATCAGAGATCTCAAACCAAACCTCCCTCCTTAAAATCGGATTTCCATTTTGCCGCTTTGTTGAAAGATCTGGAGTGGGGAATAAGAACATAAGAGCTGCCGTACTAGGTCCGACCAATGGTCCATCTAACCCATGATCCTGTTTCTGACCACTGCCAGAACAGGAATCTTAAATAAAATTCTGTCCATTAGAAAGTCTAACACCAAATGCCTGTAGGCAGCGCTGTGGGGCATGAGGGAACAGCCAATAAGGTGATTTTCAGGACCTGTTCTGCTCAGATAAACTTCTGGGAACAGATAAGTTTTCATACACAGTGTGGCAAGCCCTGTGGGGCTTTTGCTTGGCTTAGATGATCTTCTCCTTCCCCTGGTGTTTGCTAGTCCCCATGGGGTTAGGAGCTGATAGTGCTAAATAGAAAGCAAACACTGTTGTCTAATCGGATTCTTATTGTGATTTTAGGCAAAGCAGCTGCTCCTGGAACACAGCCCTGTGCCTACCTCCAATGGATATTCTCCTGCCAGGAGCAGGTTGGCTGCAGTGCCAAGGTTAAGTAGTGAGGCCTCTGCACATCCAGGCTATTGGGACTTGAACCCATAATCTGCTCTGAGCCCAGGGAATCAGTCTCTGGATTGGATTTCCTCCTTTTCTCTTCCTCTAAGGTCGAAGTCATGATCACCTTACCCTCTACCCTAGGGGGGCCTGGATATCTGCTTATTAGAATCATAGAATCATAGAATATCAGGGTTGGAAGGGACCTCGGGAGGTCATCTGGTCCAACCCCCTGCTCAAAGCAGGACCAATCCCATTGCCCTCCAGTGGTGGTCTCCATAGCCCACCAACCTCTTTAGCCCAGTCATTCCCAACCACATCTCACCATTTGCCCTCAGACATGTTGAGGGCAGTCACGTCACATTCAACTACCCACTCCCAAAACAAGTCTTCACCCCCCATCCTTCCCTGGCCTCAGATCTACCACTAGGAGATGGATGGAGACTACCAACATATTTCACCCAGGAGCTGTTAGGTGACAAAGAGTTTAGCTACTGAACTGAGTAAGCTGGAACCAGCGCCCTAGAAGTGAAAGGCTCCATATCGCACTTCCCCAAGTCAGCCAGTCGCTCGGACCTAGGCAGAGCCCGCATCCTATTTCCCAGTCCGCTAACTTCTAGAGCTGAGGGGAAAATTCATTTTCAGGTTGAACCCAAATTGGAAAAAAAAATTGTTTTTCTCGACAAAATGTAACATCAAAACCATTTTTTGTTTTTTTTTCATTTCTTTTCAATACATTTTGTGTGTTTCCTTTACCCTTTAAATAAAAAAAAAAGCAAAGCTCGATATGTTTCTAAACGGAACTTCATTGTGAAATGAAAATCAAAATGTTTTCTTTCAAAAACGTCAAAACAAACCATTCTGACTTAAAAAAAACAAACATTTTCATTTGTCTGAAACTATTCGCCAAATTCCCCCCAAAATCACAAATAGTTTCAGTCTCCTCACAACTACATTTTTCAGTGACTAAACTATTTGACAGAAAATCTTCACCTAACTCTGCTAACTTCAGCTCCCTGCGCTGACCTGGGCTCTGGTAATACCCATGACCTAGAGATGAGAAGTCCCCTATGCCAGTCCCAGGCCCCATAAGGAAACCAGCTCCCTACTACATGGCTGGATTGAAACTAGTGCCCATTGTTTAAGGCTCCATATTCAGCTCCCCCATCCCATTGAGGTAGCCTCTCTCCCAACATGGGGCAGATTGGAACCAATGGCCTGGAGGTGAATGACGCCATAGCCTATTCCAATTCCTCTGTGCCTCCCATATTGTTCTTCAAAACAATCTAGATCATGCCTTTTCAAACCTTAGACAACAAACATCCCCTTAATTTCACTCCACATTTCCAGATCACAGTCCAAGTGAAGGTGGACATTTATGAAATTTGACTGTTCTCCAAATCTTTCCTTTAAGAACATTTTGAAAGAGCTTCTCGGGAAGGTTTGCATATTATCAGGGTTATTAATGAGATAGGAAAGGCTCAGCGGTGTGTTATATAAGGAGCAGCAGGTCAGCATTCACACTTTCCGTACACCATCAGCTTGGGCGTAAGGAAATGTCATGAAGTGGCTGCTGCTCCTGAGTCTGGTGGTGCTCTCTCAGTGCCAGGTGACAAAGTGAGTATTGGGGGGAAACGAGCAATGTTGGCCTGCTGAGCTTGGCTTCCTATATACCAACGTGGAATTATCAGCTGGAGCCCCTACTCCAATTCTCCATTCCTGAATAGGCAGCAGAGGGGAACTGCAATTTGGCTTTCCATAGCAGTACAGGTCTAAGGAATGGTCTTGTGGTTCTGGCACTGGAGTGGGATTTGGGAGACATGGTTTTCAATTCCTGACTTTGCCACAGACCTCCTGTGTGACCTTGGACAAGTCACTGAGTCTCTCTCTGGGCTGTCTGTATGCAAGACAGGGATGATAATACTTCCTTTGTCGAGTTTGTCAGTAACGTCGACACGGCAGGTATTGCCTCGTTCTATCTATGTGTACCGCGGGGGCCCTTTGGTGCTGCTGCAGTACACATGGGCGGAGATTCTCCGAGAGGCCAGAGGGAATTATGTTCCCATCTCCAGTGGGATTTGAGCTTTGATAATCCCATCTGAAATAAGCATTGTCAGTGCAATGTGAAAGCTGGATTGCCCTGTATGCCATGACCACAAGGCTTGTCCATTGCTTATTTGTTATTGATCAGCCTCTCTCCCTACCCTTGTTGATTAGGGTCTCCCTGCGGAAAGGGAAATCCCTGAGGCAGAGCCTTAAGGAACATGGCTTGCTGGCGGATTTCCTGAAGAAACATCCTTACAACCTGGCCTCCAAGTATTTCCCCAACTTGGCCAACAAGGATGCCAGTGAGTCCCTAAGGAACTACATGGACGTGAGTATGGCAGGAGAGCAGGTCTTGTATACACTGTCCAGCCTGCCCTACTGGCTCCACCGAGCCCCAGAAAAGCTTGGCCCGCATCCTAGAGAGAAGGCGAAGCTATTCTTTCTTCTTATGACCGATTCTGGTGCATTCACTCTCATTTCCATTCAGCCCCTGAGCCATTCTGAGCCCTGAGCCGGCAGGTGCTCATCTCCTAACTCCAGCTGCCCTTCACCTGCCCTGTGGCCCTCAGGCACGCAAATGCTCCACCCCCTCCCCCCTTTCTGGTCCAGGCTCCCCAACTCTTCTGCCAACAGTTGACCCCTCCCCCTCCCAAAAGCTCCCCAACTCACTCCCCCACCAATGTGCTTCCAACCAAGCACCCACCTTGCTACTTCCAGGAACCCACCTTGGTCCCTATGCTGGCCTGCTCAGCCCGCACCTTGGATTGGATGGCATTAATATTAGCATTGGGAATAGCACCCCCAGGGTCTGCTGGCTCTCCACTTCCTAACATGCTGAGATTGACAGGGACTGGGGCTGAATTAGTACATGCATCAGATCACCTGTGGTTACTGGATGCCCGCAGCTGCTGGGCAAAGCAACACCCAAGAAACACCAGCTCAGGCTGAGCCTTTAGCAAGGGTACCTTGGCCCAGACCCTCAGCTGGTGTAAATCAGCTGATGGAGTTATGCCGGTTTAAACCAGCTGAGGATCTGGCCCCCGGATGGCAATGGTTCCCTCTCTTTCAAACTCTCCTTGTCCTGCTTTGACAGCTGGAGTACATCGGGACTATCTCCATCGGCACCCCCACCCCAGCAGTTCTCTGTGCTCTTCGACACTGGCTCCTCCAACCTGTGGGTGCCCTCCGTGTACTGTTCCAGCCCAGCCTGCAGTAAATCACCTGCCACGCCTCTCACCTTGACACGCCAGACAGGAGTAGGTTTTGCTCCACTGTTTTGCTGCTGGCTGTACAGTGTCAGAGGTGGGGAACGGTTCCTAGCGAGATCAGGTCACAATCTTCTCTATGGGGACCAGTGGTGGGAGTTGTCCCACACCCCTATGTGTATTACAGCACCCCATGCAGAGGTCAGGGCTACTCCTGAGTGAAGTTTGGAGCCTGCCTGGGAGATGGGAACAGTTACCAAGTGGTCTGGGACGTTGGCTCTCTCCCTCCCACGGCTGAGATCTGCTGAGGAACCCAAAACAGAGCCCCCTAAGTACGAGACAGAGGGGGCAGCTGGCAGGGCATTCTCCCGGTGAGCTCCCAGGCAAGCTGGGCAACCCATCTATGCAAGGGGCATGAGGGGAGGGTGAGGTGGTCTGGTCTGAGGGGTGGGATGGAGACTTTCAGTAGAAATAAGGAAGTGTTATTTACTCCTTCTCATAACACAAGAACTAGGGGTCACCAAATGAAATTAATAGGCAGCAGGTTTAAACGAACAAAAGGAAGTCGTTTTTTCACACAATGCACAGTCAATCTGTGGAACTCTTTGCCAGAGGATGTAGTGAAGGTCAAGACTATAACCAGGTTCAAAAAGGAACTAGATGAGTTCATGGAGGATAGATCCATCAATGGCTATTAGCCGTGATAGACAGGGATGGTGTTCCTAGCCTCTGTTTGCCAGAAGCTGGGAATGGGCGACGGGATGGCTCACTTGATGATTACCTGTTTTGTTCATTCCCTGGCATTGGGCACCTGGCATTGGCCACTGTCGGAAGACAGGATACTGGGCTAGATGGACCTTTGGTCTGTCCCAGTATGGCCATTCTTATGTTCTTAGTCCCATGGGTCCTGACCAGATGGTTTGGTGGAGGGGAACGTTCCCCTATTCGGGCTTTGTCATCCTTTGTGTATTGTGTCAGGGTGCCTGGAGCTTTGGCCAGGTGGTGAGCTGGCCCCTAGGAAGAGCAGGTGACAAGGCCTCATTGGAGATGGGCTTGGTCCTTATTCCCAAATCAAACTAGCGTATTAGTTCATACAGAGCCAGGGCAGGGAGAGGGTCCCAACAATGACTAGGAGGGAGTGGACAGCTCAGGCCCATGTCACAGAGCTCAGTAGAATGTCTCCTGCCAAGTGGCCCATAATGGAAGAGCATTAGCGGAGACACAAACTATTAGCACAAGAACTGCCTGCCTTGAGTGGCAAAGCACGGAATATTCCCGTCACCCCGGCCTTCCGCAGTTAGTGCTGCCCTGGCCGTGGCACATGGCTCCAGGAAATGTCAGTTTGTGACCTTCTGACTCCTCTGTACTCGCAGCGAACCACAGACGTTTCAACCCTAAGAAGTCCTCCACCTACCAGGCCACCAGTCAGAGCGTCTCTATCCAATATGGCACCGGCAGCATGACCGGATTCCTGGCCTACGACACTGTCCAGGTAAATCACAAGAAAGGATCAAAGCCTCTGGGGAAAGATTAGGAGTTAAGGACAGGACAGAGCTGGGAAGCTAAACCAGCAACTACACTGGGTGTGAATGGGGTTGAAAGAGGGAAAGAGAAGACAGAGGATGCAGTCAAAGAAAGAGGGCAGGAGACACAAAGCAAGCCAGAGATCATCTGCATTAGGCCGCCATGCCCACTTAGATTCTCTTTGCATGCTTACAAGCATCGTGTATCCTGTACACTGCCTCGTGAAGTGGTAAGGGTGCACGGGCACCCCTGCCCCCTAGTGGATGGAAACAGAGCTGCTCTGCTGTGTCATAGTCCTATAGTGTCACTGACTATAGGAGGTTCTGTTTTACTGGTCAGGGGGGCTTTTGGAAGAGAAGGATCTCAGTTCTCCGCCTGCTGTCGGCATGAAGTGTGAAGTGACCGTAGTATCCAGAATAGGAACCACTGTTAAATCCTAGTTGGTGAAAGGGTTTTCCCAGGATTGTTGATACACAAAATACCCATTCAGCCTATTCCAGATACCAGGGCCTCATTCTGATCTCACTATTAGATGATGTGTGTTCATTTCTCATGAGTTTAACTTCTAGTTTTTAATTGCATAGTTTTAATAGCATTAATATTAACAGCATGCTGTTTTAATAGCATTACAGCATATTTGTATAATTATTTGTTTGCAAGATTGCGTTGGAATATGATCTACCGGCATGCATAACCCATTAGTTTGAAATCAATAAATACCACTCTTGAAAGACTGACCACTGGCCAGTGGTGGGCTCACTGGAGAGCAAACACCTGAAGAGCCCTTCGGCCCTAGAGCACGCCCTTTGGTCCACCGCCCTCCAAGCTGGCTTCCATCCCCCTCCATCCAGCCCCCCAGCCCATGTGGGGGTGGTGTGCACCTTAACTTGATATTTCCAGGGTTTCAGAGGCTTACATTTGTGTTACCTTGAGGGCTTCCTCAGATCCTGGCTCACATGGGGCAGTGGGGAACAGAGAGGCGTTGAGCCCCCAGAGAGGCAGGGCCCTAAAATCCTGGTTTATATGGAGTGTGCTCAGACCACCCTAGAGTGGCTGGGTTCCCCAGATCCTGGCTCTCATGGGGGTATGAAGATGGGCTTAGACCCAAGGGACCAGGCCCCCCCAGATCCCATCACACATGGTGGCACAGAAAGGGGCTCAGGCACTGAGAGTGGCAAGGATCCCCCAGGTCTCAGCACACACCTGGGGGCAATGAAAGAGGCTCAGACCCCCAGGAGAGACAAGCCCCAGGTAGCAAATGTGAAAAATTGGGGCAGGAGATAATATGTGCCTATAAAGCCCTGAATATCAAGACTGTCCTTTTAAAATCAGGACAACTGGTCACCCTACAAGCCCCATAGATCTCAGCACACATATAAGAGGAGAGAATGTGAGGCTGACAGGCCCCCTTCCCCTAATCCCCATCTTCCCCTGCCACATCCCTCATGCATGCCCCTCAGTGTCCTACTTCTCATCTCCCCCTTACTATAGTCCTCACCCCACCCCGCAACCTGTTCCCTCTTCCCTCCCCCACCCATCCCCACAGTCCCCATCCCCTCACCGCAGCCCCAAACTCTTCTCTCCTAGTCCCCCCAACCCCTCTCCTCTCCCTGCACTCTCCCAACCCCAGCAGCCCAGCACAACACTGTGAGCGTTCACACGTGCAATTACTTTTCTTTTCAAAACCAGTCTGAGCCCCTTCAAATTATCTGCTGTACTCAGATTGCATTTCCCAACAGTAAAAACCACTTCAGCAGAGGAGGATAGCCACACTATGCCTGCAAGTCAGTTTCAGATCTCTGCCAAGGGTACAATCCCTGGCTGTGGCTCCACCTCTGTGGCCACACAGCATGTCCCCTTGAGCCACCAAGGTCACCTGAAACCAGGCTAACTGGAAAGCTCTGTGCGGTGCATGAGTGTTTACTACACAATACCCCAGCCAGCAAAGCCCTTTATAACGCTTTCATAATTGCTTCCCCAAAGGGGCAGTGGGTGCCAGGCAGTCAGTGAGATAAATATCAAGGGACTAAGATCACTTTGGGGAGGCTGAGAGCTGTGGTTTAAGCACCAGGTCTGTTTTTTTTTAAAAACCCACATCAGTGGAATCTATTGACTTTATGAAACACTAGTTTGGGGAGGAGGGGAAGGCTATAGCTCAGGAAACTCTTTCTCGAGTGACCTCAGATTTGGCTTACTATGTCTACCCCAAGTCACAGCAAATTTCAAGACAATCTGAGTAAACATGCAGATGTTAGAACTCTTGGAATAGTCAGCCTAGAAACAGAAATGTCGTCTTAACCTAATCTATGCACTGTGAATACCCATTTGGGGGAAGGCAGAGTGCAGGGAATGGCAGCCTTTGGCATAATGCAGACCCATAAGGTCCCTAGGGTAGGGCTGGGCAGCTTTTCCCAGGTGCAGCATGTACAGATATGTTTGTGGAAGATTGTCATTTAGAAATGCTCCCTCATAAGGGACAGTATTATGAATATAGAAATTTAAAGATGTACCCTGCAAGCTGGGGTGGAGAACACAGTGTCACTATGTACAGCAGTTCACCACAGAAGCTCCCTAGTTTGTTTTATTACGTTTTATTCCTTTCTCATTCACTGCTTTGTTGTTTAATGAACCCGAAGATCGTTACAGGGTGTCAGAAGTGCTGAGTGAGAAGGAGATGGCAGTCATTTCAAAGGCAATTCCTCTGTTTGAAACTAAAGCAGAGGCAAGGGGAGCACGTGGCAGAGCAAACAGAGAACAAAGGCTTTTGTATGTATTTGGGGAGCACAATAGTAGCTTGACTAGCTTAAGGACGGGGGGCGGGGGAAATGGATGTGTTGCAACCTCCATCCAGTCTGCAATTGTCAGGCAATGTTGCAGAGAACTGAGAAAAAAATTGAGATATAGATTTGAATTGTATTTAGCAGCGATGGGGCAGAGGAGAAAAATTATAAAGTGAATTTATCAGTCTTTTTGCATGTTGTTGGGGAGGAAGCATTGGATATTTCTAACAACTTTAAGTTCGAAGAAGGTGAAAGCATGAAGTTAAGTAAAATACTGACTAAATTTGAGGAACACTGCATGCCAAAAAGGAATGAGACCTTTGAGAGACAAAAAATCGATTATACCATAGAGCAATATGTCACATAATTAAGGAAACTCAGTAAAACCTGAAACTTTGGTGAGTTGACTGGTCAGAGATAGAATCATTTGTGGCATTAAAGACAATGTGTTAAGAGAGAGACTGCTCCGTGAAGAAGACTTAACTTTAGAAAAAGAGCTCCAGATATACAGGGCAGCAGAAACTGTGAAAGCACAAGCCAGAGAGCTGAATCCACCAGAGGAAGTTATCCATGTACTAAGTACAAAAGAATATAGCCAGAATAGGTCAAATCAAAGAGTGGAACCACTCGCTATGAAAACCACTGCAAGGGGGAAGGCTGGGTACAGACGGTCATGTGGAAGATGTGGATCACAGCATGGCCCCAAACACTGTGTTGTCTTTGGGAAACTCATAAATGTGGAGGAAATAATCATTTTGCAAAATGCTGCAGATCTCAAATGCAGAAAAGTCAAGTGCAATCAGTTGAAGACAACCTGGTTGGGGAGTTTTTCATAGATGTACTGGGATCTAGTAAGCGTGATGAGAGGGACAATTATTCCACTGAAACTGGACACAGGAGCTCAGGCTAATATTCTGTCTGAACAAGATTATGAGAGACTGAAAATACGACCAAAACTGGGATCAACAAAAATAAAAAGTAACTGGTTATTCTGGAACAAATATACCAGTGAAGGGGAGGTGCATTGCTAGCATCAACCATAAAAACACCATGTGCAGGCTCCTGTTCATTGAAGTGCCAAAGAAGGTGACACCAATTTTAGGCCTGGCTGCGTGTGAAAAACTCAATCTGGTAAACCAGGTGTTCCCACTAAACGATCATACTGAACCTGGCTATGAGGCACTCTTTTGGGAATAGCATGATCTGTTTCAAGGGTTGAGTTGCTTGCAGGGTGAACATATAATCCGGATAAACAAGCAGGTCTCTCCAGTCATCCATCCATTTCATAAACAAACTAGAGAAATACAACCTAGATGGAGCTACTATAAAGTGGGTGCAAAACTGGTTGGAAAACCGTTCCCAGAGAGTAGCATGGTTCACAGCTATGCTAAAAGGGCATATCGAGTGGGGACCCACAGGGATCAGTTCTGGGTCCAGTTCTGTTCAATACATTCATCATTGATTTAGATAATGGCATAGAGAATACACTTATAAAGTTTGCGGATGATACCAAGCTGGGAGGGGTTGCAAGTGCTTTGGAGGATAGGATTAAAATTCAAAATGATCTGGACAAACTGGAGAAATGGTCTGAAGTAAATAGTATGAAATTCAATAAGGACAAATGCAAAGTACTCCATTTAGGAAGGAACAATCAGTTGCACACATTCAAAAAAGGGAAATGACTGCCTAGGAAGGAGTACTGTGGAAAGGGGTCATAGTGGACCACAAGCTAAATATGAGTCAACAGTGTAACACTTTTGCAAAAAAAGTGAACACCATTCTGGGATGTATAAGTATGAGAAGTAATTATTTCGCTCTACTCCGCGCTGATTAGGCATCAACTGGAGTATTGTGTCCAGTTTTGGGCACCACATTTCAGGAAAGATGTGGACAAATTGGAGAAAGTCCAGAGAAGAGCAACAAAAATGATTAAAGGTCTAGAAAACATGACCTATAAGGGAAGATTGAAAAAATTGGGTTTGTTTATTCTGGAAAAGAGAAGACTGAGAGGGGACATGATAACAGTTTTCAAGTACATAAAAGGTTGTTACAAGGAGGGAGAAGAATTGTTCTTCTTAACCTCTGAGGATAGGACAAGAAGCAATGGGCTTAAATTGCAGCAAGGGAGGTTTAGGTTGGACATGAGGAAAAACTTCCTGTCAGGTTAGTTAAGCACTGGCATAAATTGCCTAAGGAGGTTGTGGAATCTCTATCATTGGAGATTTTTAAGAGCAGGTTAGACAAATATCTGTCAGGAATGGTCTAGGTAATACTTAGTCCTGCCATGAGTGCAGGGGACTGGACTAGATGACCTCTCAAGGTCCCTTCCAGTCCTATGATTCTACGTAGAAAGTATCAGAGGGGTAGCCGTGTTAGTCTGGATCTGTAAAAGCAGCAAAGAATCCTGTGGCACCTTATAGACTAACAGACGTTTTGCAGCATGAGCTTTCATGGGTGAATACCCACTTCTTCGCTTGCATCCGAAGAAATGGGTATTCACCCACGAAAGCTCATGCTGCAAAACGTCTGTTAGTCTATAAGGTGCCACAGGATTCTTTGCTGCTTTTACGTAGAAAGGTGCCATTTGCACTCCATGATAAACTCAAGGCTGAGCTTGCAAGGATGGAAGCAATGCAAGTAATACAAAAAATTTAGGTGCCAACAGAATGGGTGAGCTCCCTCGTCATTGTGGAGAAAAGTAACAGCAAACTACACATAAGCTTAGAACCAAGAGACCTCAACAAAGCTATAAAAATAACATTTCAAGCTACCAACCAGAGAAGAGATTATGTCTCAGTTTGCAAATGCTCAATATTTCAGTAAATTGGATGCATCCTCAGGTTTTTGGTAGCTAAAATTAACTGAAGAAAGCTCAAAATTATGCACATTTAATACCTCATTTGGAAGATACAGATTCTTACACTTACCCTTTAGGATAGCTTCAGCATCAGAATTATACCACAAAACCACACAGAGAATCTATGAACATATTACTCATGTTGACACCCCAATGGATGACATCGTCATCTGAGGCTCAGTAAAAGAGGAGCATGATTGTAGACTTCAGGAAGTGCTGAATGCAACTAGAGCTGCAAACCTCAAACTAAATAGGGAGAAATGTGTTTTAGGGGTTACAGAACTGACTTTTGTTGGGGACATTATTTCCAAAAAAGATGTAAAACCTGATTAGACGAAGATGTCATCCACTGAAATGATGCCACGTCTGCAGTCAAAGAAAGATGTCCAGCGGTTCCTGGGAATGATTAATTATCTTGGAAAATTCATCCGTAATCTATCTACCAAAGCAGCAACTTTAGAGAAAACTCCTAGAGAATAAAATTGAATGGTATTGGGGTGCAGAACAGGAGGCACCATCGGAAGGTTTAAAACAACAACTGATATAAAAGCCAGTGTTGAAGTTCTATGCAGCAGGAAGGCCTATTTAAATCTCAGCAGTTGCTTCACAGTCTGGGGTAGGTGCAGTGATTTTACGGAAGCATAAGGATTGTTGGCAATCAGTGGCATATGCATCCAAATCACTGGCTGAGGCAGAAACCAGATATGCACAGATTGAGGAGGAGCTTTTAGGAATATTGTTGGCCTGTGACAGATTCAATCAGTATATTTGTGGCCAGACAGTGGAAGTTGAAATGGACCACAAGCCCCTGATAGCGTTATTTAACAAACCACTAAATGACTGTACTTAAAGGATTCAAAGAATAATGATAAAGCTGTAAAATCATGATGTGGTTGTGACCTACACACCCGGTAAATTCATGTTCACTGCAGATGCACTTTCCAAAATGGTGACTCCCACTACAAAACCAGAGCATAGGTGCCGACTTCCCCTCTTTCCCATGGGTGCTCGACCCCCCATTCTGCCCCCGGCCCCGCCCCCACTCCACCTCTTCTATGAGGCTCCGCCCCTCCCCTGCCTCTTCCTACCCCTTCCCCGCTCCCATTCCAACCCCTTCCCCAAAGTCCCCGCTCCAACTCTGCCCCCTCCCTGCCAATATTCCAACTCCTTCCCGAAATCCACACCCCAGCCCCGCCTCTTCCCCGCCTCCTCCCCTGAGCGTGCCACGTTCCCGCTCCTCCCCCTCCCTCCCGGAGTGTGCTAATGCTGCCAAACAGCTGTTTGATGGTGGCCAGGCAGGAAGCGCTGGGAGGTAGGCGAAGGAGCAAGGATGCGGCACACTCAGGGGAGGAGGAGGAGGAGGTGGGGCTGAGGGTGAGGAGAGCTTGGCTGCCAATGGGTGCGGAGCATCCACTAATTTTTCCCCGCGGGTGCTCCAACCCCAGAACACTCATGGAGTCGGTGCCTATGAACCAGAGGAGACCTTAGAGATTGAGATGCAAGCCTATGTAGATATAATTGTAAAATCAATTCCCATAGCTAACAGGAAACTGCAACAAATTAAGAGGAGAAACAGAGAAATTTGAATCATTGGGGATCTTTAAAGAAGTGATTGTTAAAGGGTGGCCTGAAGAAATAAGCAGTTGTTGTCCAAGTATAAGAGATTATTGGAACTGCAGACATGAATTTACTGTGATAGATGGCATGATTTTCAAGGGCAACAAGGTTGTAATTCCAATGAGCCTCCAACAAGAATCATAGAATCATAGAATATCAGGGTTGGAAGGGGCCTCAGGAGGTCATCCAGTCCAACCCCCTGCTCAAAGCAGGACCAATCCCCAACTAAATCATCCCAGCCAGGGCTTTGTCAAGCCTGACCTTAAAAACTTCTAAGGAAGGAGATTCCACCACCTCCCTAGGTAACCCATTCCAGTGCTTCACCACCCACCTGGTGAAAAAGTTTTTCCTAATATCCAAACTAAACCTCCCCCACTGCAACTTAAGACCATTACTCCTTGTTCTGTCATCTGGTACCACTGAGAACAGTCTAGGTCCATCCTCTTTGAAACCCCCTTTCAGGTAGTTGAAAGCAGCTATCAAATCCTCCCTCATTCTTCTCTCCTGCAGACTAAACAATCACAGTTCCCTCAGCCTCTCCTCATAAGTCATCTGCGCCAGCCCCCTAATCATTTTTGTTGCCCTCCTCTGGACTCTTTCCAATTTTTCCACATCCTTCTTGTAGTGTGGGGCCCAAAACTGGACACACTACTCCAGATGAGACCTCACCAATGTCAAATAGAGGGGAATGATCACGTCCCTCGATCTCCTGGCAATGCCCCATCTTATACAGCCCCAAATGCCATTAGCCTTCTTGGCAACAAGGGCACACTGTTGACTCATATCCAGCTTCTCGTCCACTGTAACCCCTAGGTCCTTTTCTGCAGAACTGCTTCCTAGCCATTCGGCCCCTAGTCTGTAGCAGTGCATGGGATTCTTCCATCCTAAGTGCAGGACTCTGCACTTGTCCTTGTTGAATCTCATCAGGTTTCTTTTGGCCCAATCCTCTAATTTGTCTAAGTCCCTCTGTATCCTATCCCTACCCTCCAGCGTATCTACTACTCCTCCCAGTTTAGTGTCATCTGCAAACTTGCTGAGGGTGCAGTCCACGCCATCCTCCAGATCGTTAATGAAGATATTGAACAAAACCGGCCACAGGACCAACCCTTGGGGCACTCCGCTTGATACCGGCTGCCAACTAGACATGGAGCCATTGATCACTACCCGTTGAGCCCAATGATCTAGCCAGCTTTCTATCCACCTTATAGTCCATTCATCCAGCCCATACTTTTTTAACTTGCCGGCAAGAATACTGTGGGAGACTGTATCAAAAGCTTTGCTAAAGTCAAGGAATAACACGTCCACTGCTTTTCCCTCATCCACAGACCCAGTTATCTCCTCATAGAAGGCAATTAGGTTAGTCAGGCATGACTTGCCCTTGGTGAATCCATGCTGACTGTCCTGATCACTTTCCTCTCCTCTAAGTGCTTCAAAATTGATTCCTTGAGGACCTGCTCCACGATTTTTCCAGGGACTGAGGTGAGGCTGACTGGCCTGTAGTTCCCCGGTTCCTCCTTCTTCCCTTTTTTAAAGATGGGCACTACATTAGCCTTTTTCCAGTCATCCGGGACCTCCCCCGATCACCATGAGTTTTCAAAGATAATGGCCAATGGCTCTGCAATCACATCCGCCAACTCCTTTAGCACCCTCGGATGCAGTGCATCCGGCCCCATGGACTTGTGCTCGTCCAGTTTTTCTAAATAGTCCTGAACCACTTCTTTCTCCACAGAGGGCTGGTCACCTCCTCCCCATGCTGTGCTTCCCAGTGCAGTAGTCTGGGAGTTGACCTTGTTCGTGAAGACAGAGGCAAAAAAAGCATTGAGTACATTAGCTTTTTCCACATCCTCTGTCACTAGGTTGCCTCCCTCATTCAGTAAGGGGCCCACACTTTCCTTGACCTTCTTCTTGTTGCTATCATACCTGAAGAAACCCTTCTTGTTACTCTTAACATCTCTTGCTAGCTGCAACTCCAAGTGTGATTTGGCCTTCCTGATTTCACTCCTGCATGCCTGAGCAATATTTTTATACTCCTCCCTGGTCATTTGTCCAATCTTCCACTTCTTGTAAGCTTCTTTTTTGTGTTTAANTTTGATTTGAACTGGGACCATATAGAACATGGTTGCAACCAAAGTCCCGTAGTGGCACCAAATCTTGTATAAAGGGGGTCAAATGAGGTGTCTAAGACAAGGTTATGGTTTGCTGGTTATGATTATGTGGTCTATATGTGTATATCAATTTTGTAGCTGAAGTTATGAATATTGGCTCTATGCTGTCTGTATTTCAAACTTATCCTGTGCTTCTGGGAAACATCCCAGACAAGTTGGTGTCAGCTCTGCCTAGCCTGCTTGATGGCCCATTAAGGACCATCAACTATACAATTGACCCATTGAGGGAAGGCAAATATGCCTTGTGACTCAGCAAAGTGTGCAGGGACTTGCCCATGTGACTCCAGACTCCATTTTGCTGTAATTTTCCACAGTAAGAACAAAGAGGTGTTCTTACACCTGGAAAAGACTATAAAAGGCTGATGCCTCATCTCCATCTTGTCTTCAATCCTGCTTCTTACCTCTGGAGGGATTTTGCTACAAACTGAAGCTCTACACAAAGGACTGATGACCCATCCCAGCGGGGGATGTACTCCAGAGACTTGATTTAAACCTGCAGTTTATTTTATCACTGCTACAAGCCTGAACCAAGACTTTGCCATTACTGTATGTAATTGATTCCATTTAACCAATTCTAGCTCTCATATATATCTTTTTCCTTTTATGAATAAACCTTTAGATTTTAGATTCTAAAGGATTGGCAACAGCGTGATTTGTGGGTAAGATCTGATTTGTATATTGATCTGGGTCTGGGGCTTGATTCTTTGGGATTGAGAGAACCTTTTTTCTTTTACTGGGGTACTGGTTTTCATAACCATTTGTCCCCATAACGAGTGGCACTGGTGGTGATACCGGGAAACTGGAGTGTCTAAGGGAATTGCTTGTGTGACTTGTGGTTAGCCAGTGGGGTGAGACCAAAGTCCTCTTTGTCTGGCTGGTTTGGTTTGCCTTAGCAGGTGGAAAAACCCCAGCCTTGGGCTGTAACTGCCCTGTTTTAAGCAATTTGTCCTGAATTGGCACTCTCAGTTGGGTCCCATCAGAACCAGCATCGTTACAGGGGGTGATTTGTATAAAGCTATATCGGTATACCCAAGTACACCTCTGGAGAATGGCTCTTCTCCAGCTCAGCTGTTAGTGGGAAGAAGGCTCAGATCTAATTTACCAATCACTGATAACCTGCTGAAATCTCATGACAATGAAACCATAGGGAATATGAAAGAAAATCAGAAGTGGAAGCAGAAATATTATTTTGAGAAAAGGGCCCATGATCTCCCGTCTCTTAGCCCAGGTGAGAGGGATGTGATTCCTCAGGCACACTCTAATACTTGGGGCCAAAGGGGTACCATTAAAGAACAGCTGCATCCAAGGTCTTACATAGTCCAGACAGATCAGGGGGACAAATTGTAACATAATCCAAAAAATCTACCCGGAATCCCAGGAACTTCCAACACATTGACAGCTGAGGTGGACTCTGCCATTTCCCAACTGACTGATCATTTATCATCAACAGACAAAGGAGAACCTGGCAAGGAACAAGAGAATAATGAAAGGCTGATACTGAGAAGATCATAGAATATCAGGGTTGGAAGGGACCTCAGGAGATTAAACATCCTGAAAGACTCAGAGACTTGCTAACCTGCCTGGAGAAAGGCTATTGAGGAAAGTGAGTGGTAAAGATTCACTCCAGAGTGATGTGCTGGTAACCTCTTCTCTCTAGATAGTTGACACACTGGGTTTATGGAAACACACTAGATGGGTTGAGAATTTAATGTGTGTGTTATTAGATAGTTGTTAGCTGTTTATATATACGTATATAAGAGCTACTGGGGTTTTGTTATTGTTTTTTAAGGGGGAAGATGCAGAGATAAGATTGTCATTTAGAGATGCTCTCCCATAAGGGGCAGTATTATGAACACAGGAATTTAGAGATGTGCCCTGGAAGTTGGGGTGGAGAACACTGTGTCGCTATGTACAGCAGATCACCACAGAAGCTCCCTAGTTTGTTTTATTAAAGGTTTTATCCTTTCACATTCACTGGTTTGTTGTTTAATGAACCCCAAGATCATTACATAGCATGCATCTGATTCTCCCCATCCCTCCCCCAAGGTCGGAGGCATTGTGGACACCAACCAGATCTTTGGTCTGAGTGAGACCGAACCCAGCTACTTAAGCTACTTTGCCCCCTACGATGGGATCCTGGGTCTGGCCTTCCCCAGCATCTCCTCCTCTGGAGCCACCCCCGTCTTTGACAACATGATGAACGAGGGTTTGTTGTCCCAGGACCTCTTCTCCGTCTACCTGAGCTCGTAAGTCAGGGCTGGAAACAGCCCATCTGTCTGCAGCGAGATTCACATTCCTATAGCACCTCTCACACTCAGTAGCGGCGCCAGCTCTTCCGGCGCCCTAGGCGCCGGAAGGTCCCGCCCCCAAAATGCCGCCCCCAACAGCGGTGGCGGAAGGTCCCGCCCCCAAATTTAAACGGGCAGCCGGGGCGCAGGCGCCCCCAAAATAGCAGCACCCTAGGCGACCGCCTAGGTCGCCTAATGGGTTGCGCCGGCCCTGCTCACACTGAGCGATCCCTGCGATGTTTGCATCAGAATTCCCAAAACACAGCCACCTCTGGGGCGGAACGTGGCAGCCATTCTGTGCTAGTGCCATATGTTTTGGGGAGCAGAAGTGAATGATGATATCTCTAATAACAACTGCAGGGGGAATTAACATTAGGAAGAATCTAGTTACTAGCTATGACTGGAAAATGGGTCCCCCCCAAGAAAATTTCTACTTTCCAGCAAAAAATCAAACACTGAAATAATTCAGTTTGGAAATATTGCCCTGATGCCTCGTGGGAGTTTGAATGGGGGTATCTCATGCTCCCATTCTCCTGTATAGGCTGGAGTCCCTGGTCAGACTACACTGCCCATGATGCACCACTGTCCCCCCTCATGATGGGGGAAGGGTGTTGCATGATGTGAAATGCACCAGTCTGACTCTATCCCCCATTGAAGTGATTGACATTGTCTCATTAGCCAACAATTCATGCATCTTCCTTGACTCTCCTCTCTCCCTTCTCCAGCGACAACAAAAGGGGAAGCTTTGTGATGTTCGGCGGCATCGACTCATCTTACTCCTCTGGGAGCCTGAACTGGATCCCTCTCTCCTCTGAGACTTACTGGCAGATCACCATGGACAGGTATCACCCACCCCTTGGCCCTTCCACCTGGGGGCTATTGGAAGACAGGTCAAATGTTAATGAATTGTACATCGGAGCCAGGGAAGCTCAGCTGTCAGAGTCTAGACAAGATGAGAGACAAGGGAGCCACAAAAACACCTTCCATGGAGCCATAGGAATGGGACTCTCCCACAGGTTAGGTCAGGTCAGTGATTCTCAACTTTGTCCATACCAGGACCCCTCTCCCATCTGTCCAGCTCTGTTTAGCAGTATGGGAAGGGAAGGGTAGCTGTGACTGTCAGTCCCAGAAGGCTGTAGCACAAGGAGCGACGGGCAGTAGCCACGGAAGGAAAAGTCTAGGATGAGACGTCAGAGCAAAGTTCTTGGCAGTCATAGCAAAGGGGCAATGGGGCAGCTCCACCCCACAGGACGCTTCCTGGATGCTTGTGGGCCGAGTAGGGATGAGATCGGGAGTGTTCCTGGGGACGTTCCCCTGACTCTCTTTCTCTCTCTTCCAGCATCACCATGAATGGCCACCTTATCTCTTGTGCTAATGGCTGCCAGGCTATCATTGACACTGGCACCTCTGTGCTGGTGGGGCCCCCACCGGCCATCTCCAAAATCCTACACTACTGTAGGGGACTCCGGCGACCTGGTAAGGTCAGGGAGGAGGGATGGATGGATGTTTCTAGGGGCGTCTGCTACACACGCACGTGGCCGAACCCCTGATTCCAACACCACTGCCCACAAGCTGCACCCAGCCAGGACAGGGATCAGCTGAGTCACTCTGCAGATTCCCTGGTGCTTCCACCCTCCGGTAACCCATAGGAACACAGGAGAGGTCACCATCCCCAGCACATGGCCAGGCCACATATAGAATCCGGGACCATCTGAGCTGACAAAATTGGTTCAATCCGCAGAGGGTCAGGCTTTCAGAGCCAGAGGTTCAATCCCTGGAGAGGCCCCAGGCACCCAGCTCATTCAGACCCCATTGCTAACCACATGCAGCTTCCCTTTGCCCAGATGCGTCACCTCCCTTGTTGGAGAGTTGAGTGCTGGAGCCGTAACTAACCTGGCTCCTGGGTGTTGCCTTTCTCCCTACAGATCAGCTGCAGCGCCAAGCACACCCTGCCCGACATCATCTTCACTATCAATGGCATCAAGTTCCCTCTGCCCGCCACCGCCTACATCCGCCAGGTAAGTATCCGAGTCGGGGCCTCTCAGCAAGGGCTTGTGCCTGAGGCTGCAGGACCATCACTGAAATGAGCACAGAGTCTGTCCTTAGCATGGGGGGAGGGGCAAAGAGCTCTTCCCCCAAAGGGACTGTACAAGCAGCCTGTAGAGCTGGCTGCCCCAGGAAATCACCATGCCAGGGGGCTTACAGGAGAGGGGTTAAATAAGCAGCTACCCCGGCTAGGAGGCTAGCTCAAGAGAGTTCACTGCCTTGTGCTCTAGGGCTTGGGCATCTGGGGTTCAAGAATGAGTCGCCTTCCCCCCCGGACAGAACTTTTCCCCTCTCTGGGGTGGAACTGGTGAGCTGTTTCAACAGGTGAGGAAAGGCAGCGAAGAAGCCCCAGTCCAATCATAATCACAGGGGGGTTAGGGGAGCAG
Source organism: Platysternon megacephalum (assembly GCA_003942145.1). Taxonomy (NCBI): domain Eukaryota; kingdom Metazoa; phylum Chordata; order Testudines; family Platysternidae; genus Platysternon; species Platysternon megacephalum. The sequence goes on along the minus strand of QXTE01000195.1, from coordinate 2,859,521 downwards.
AATATAATTGCTCCCGTTAGAATTTGCCCAGGCCACTGAGGAGAGCATCTTTTGTCTTACTAAGGGATCTCGAAGGAGAAGTGGTTGGTGTGGAGCTGGGAACTATATCTTCAAGTGGTTTAGTTTCCCAGACAGAACGGCTGACAGAGGAGCACTGCCGAATCCCCCATGCTCTGTTAGGCAGAGACAGTTGGAACGGGGTTGCTCAACAAAGAGGATCTCCCTTAAGCACCTGGGGCCCAGAGTGATTCCTGAACACCCTACGGTACCAGGACTAAATAGCAATTCAAGAAAATACCTTGAATGGAGAAATGGAGCAGCTCAAAACTCCACCAGAGCTGAAGCTGGCTGGAAATATGGAAGACAAGTGGAAGAGATTTAAACAGGGCCTTGCATTGTGTCTGCAAGCAACGGGTGCCAGTGAAAAGGGAGGCAATCAGACGTAGCCTTATTTCTGACGAGAGCAGGTTCTGGTGCATGTGTGTCTAAAATTTCAGTTAAGTCAGGCTAACTATGAAACTGTATTACAAAAATGTAAGGAGTACTGCACTCCGCATAAAACTGAAACTTATGAGAATTTAACCTGAGGTTCCAAAAGGAAAGTGAAACTACAGTAGAATTTGTTCCTGATCTGGGGAGCCAATTTTGCAGGTTTTTTTAGGGGGCAGAGCGGGGACTAACCGAGTCCCTGAGAAGAGACAACACTGTGACTGGAATGCGGAACAAAGCCAGGAGACCCAGAATCAACCCTTCATGAAGCACTCCAAGTCCAGAATGAACCTCGTGGAGGATGGACAGAGCTCTGACGCTGCAGGCATGATTGAGAATCCAAAACCTGAAGAAGAGCTCTGTGTAGCTCGAAAGTTTCTCTCTCTCCCCAGCAGAAGCTGGTCGAATAAAAGATATTACCTCCCCCACCCTGTCTCTCTAATAGGAAACCTAAGGCAGAAAGGCACACGCAGCTCAGACAGAATCAGGGAAGAACAGCACCAGCAGAAGTTCAGGCAATGCCTGGCATATCAGAAGCGATACAAGAACCGCCATGAATTCCATCACTTTTCAAGAATTTGCCAGCACCGGCAGAGCACACGCAGCCTGGACAAAGAGGACGACGACAGCTCAGCTGTATGTTTCATAGGAGCAACAGTTGCAGCAAAAGATGACCAGGCTGTCACAGCCGGAGAGCAAATGGTTACGTTGGACACTGGTGCACAAGCCGATGAGTTGCCACAATTAGCGTTATCGACATTAAAAGAAAAGCCACAGGTAAACTCAGGGCTTATAGCAGTGAGCTTATCCCCATTAAAGGAGTATGTGAACTAGACATATTGGTAAACTGGGAAAGCTACAATGTGGAATAGTACCCGGGAAAAGTGCACCCTTTACTAGGTTAAGTGTGTCAAGCCCCTGGTCTCATCAAGAGGGTGCAAAGAGTTTGAGGATATCTTCCAGGGGATGGAGAATCTTTCAGCAGAGTACAGAATAGATCTGAAAGAGCCCAACCACCCCACAATTCACACCCCAAGGAAAGCTTCCCTCACCCTAAGGCAGAGGCTGAGAGAGGAGCTGGATAGACTCATTGATCTTGGAATCACAGAGCAGGTAGAGGAACTAACAGAGTGGGTATAATCATTGGTCGTTGTAGAAAACACAGACAGAACCCTTCGCTTATGCATAACCTCAAAAGAATTAAATGTCTAAAAAAAAGGGGACGTTTTTCACTACTACAGGGAAAGACATTTTGGGGGAAGATGGCAAATGCCAAGTGTTTTTCTACAGGGGATGCGTCACAGCAGGGTTCTGGCTGGTGCCCTAAGAAGGACAGAGCACGTTTGTTCTCCTTCAGCATCTCCTTTGGGAGACACCATTTCCACAGATGGACACCTGGCTTGTGTTCAGCACCAGTGTTTCACTGGAAAATACAACATGCTTTTGATGGTATAGAGGGTGCCATGGTTTACGCAGGCGATGTTCTGATCTGGAGAAAACCAGTAGAACATCATGACCAGAGGCTCCGGGCAGCTGGGAAAGAGCCAGAGCTGCTGAGCTAAAGCTAAAACGAACAAGCATATAAATTCTGTGTAATGGAAATAATGTCACTGGGCGAGAAGTTAGTCTAGCAAGGGGCACAGGTCGATCACAGTGTAGGTGAGACCATCACCAACGTACCAGCCCCAACAGACAAGGAAGGGTACAATGATTCCTTGGAACAGTGAACTATGTAGGGAAATTTGTGCCTAAACTAACAGCTCAAACAAGCCACCTGAGAGCATTGCTGTGCAAAGACATGCAATGCACCTGTGGTGCAAATCTTCATAGAGAGTTTGAGACAATGAAGGGGTTAAAAAGGCCACAGTCCTGTGAAACTCTGACAGTAAGCTCAAAACTCAGTTGTCCATGGACACCTCTGAAGAAGATATTGGCACAGCCCTCCTACAGCAGTATGGTCAGCACGGGATACCAGTGGCTTACGCATCACAGACGCAAACAAAACTGGAGTGTCCATACGCTCAGAGAGATGAGGAGACTTCGGATTTTTGTCCACAGGTGTAAAGGGTTTCATGTCTTTATTTATGGAGGCCAGTGTTCGCTGAAACTGACCAGAAACCACGTATTACCATTGCCAAAAGGAGCCTGGGAACAATTCCCACCGCCCCCAAGAATACAAAGATTACTGTTTCAGCTACAAAGATTGGATTTGCAAATCAAATACGATCCTGGGGGAGATCTGACGGTCTCAGACACGCTCCCTAGGGCATTTGACAAGACAGCAGTGGAGCAAAGTCCAGAGCTGTTCTACATGTCAATTTGATTACAAAACCAGTCCAGCCTCAGACAAAACATGGACTGCGATTGCCAGAGTTACTGCTTAGGATGAGATGCTGCAGAAATCGGTTAAGGCTATTAGCACTGAGTGACCGTGACCACATGTTCCCAGCCCCTATCACCAGTTCAGGGGGAAGCTCTCAGTCCTAGATGGGATTTTGTTTAAAGGCACCAGGACGGTGATCTCTGAGCTATTGCAGAAACAAATGTTAAAAAGGAGACATGAAGGTCATTTAATGATTGAAAAATCTAAGCGAAGGGTCAGCAACATTGAGGAAGCTGTCAAGGCTTGTCGTATATGCCAAAAATACAGGCCTAGTCAAGCAAAAACCTATGTTAGTGGCAGAGGAAAAATTGTCCCCCTGGAGTAGAAATTTGTCTACATTGGCTGGAAAAAATAAGACTATGTATTTGTCCTAAACTACTAGTCTCACTTCCTTAGACAGCCATACTAAGGTACTACAGCGAAATAGTTGATTGTGCATCTCTATTTTCGCTAGTCACAGTACACCTGCCATAGTGATGTCTAACAATGGGCTGCATTGAGTTTTAGCAGTTTGCGGTGAAGCTTGGGTTTAGACGTGTGGAGAATATGGAAATGTCTGTAATATTTATAGGGAAAATATGCATGACTCAGTTTCCCCTACTTACTTTGTATTGCTAAGCACTGGGTCTGGAGGAGTTAATTTCTTCTTCGGGACAGGGGGAATAAGAGATGGCTGCTGGTCACAGAAGCCTGCCCAGGTTGGCATGACTGAACTATCAGGAACTGACCGCATAGCAATGTAGTGCCCTGCAGAGACAATGGAAGACCAAAACTAGGCACTGACTGGCAGCCAAGGGAAGTGGAACATGTGACCACAGTGGAACTGCAACTGGAGACGGGGACAGACTGTTAAACAGGCTGCTCCCAGTTCACAGAGATTACATCCACGAGGCTATGGAAGAGGGGGCAGGTGATTCCGCCAACATGGATTTAGAGTTAAATTGTGCTGTCCTAGGCTAATCTAAGAACTCCTCAGCCCTGGATTCCAGGTGACTAATGAATGCTGGATTGTTTTGAAAAGGCAGCACAGCAAATCTGTGCAAACCAAAGAGGTAAAATCTCACTCATTTGGACTCATTGGAGAACCCTGTTGAGAAACACAGGGGCTGAATCCAGAGGGCCTGGTCTTGGAGTATTGGAGCCATGGGGCTTGCCCTTGAAAAATTGGTGGCCTAGAGCCTAGTATTTGAAGGGGCACTCCCAGAGAGACTGTATAAAGTTTGGAGGCATGGCACACCCTGTAAAAACCACGCTAGTCGCCATTATCCCACATCCAATAGGACGGTGAAAAATAGTGTTAAAATAAGAAAGGGCTGAGAGTCAGACTCTGATCCATGCTTAGCACAGTTCAGCTACAGGATGGCACCAATGAACATGGGTTGTCACCTGCAGACGTGGTTTAACAGAATACTGAGAACTAGAACGCCTGCGACGATAGACTCTGCTGTCCCAGGAACTGGGGATTTGCAGAAGAATAAGAGAGACAGAGACAACTAAAAAAAGCCAGATGATCTGGGATCCCAGGAGCTTCCACCAAATCGTGGACATGATGCAGCATGCATCTGTAATGGAAATCAATGGCCACCAACAGCGGTGAGGTCACATGAGGCTGCCCTGAGGTTGTATGAGGCGGTCATCCCAGACGGACACATACTGAGGAGGAAGAGGTGACACCTTCTCCAACATCCAGAAGGGAGGGAGGAGGGGCGCTAGGTCGGCCGGCTGGCCCGAGGGAGTCTCAGGCAACGAATAGAGCAGGTGGAGACAAGTGAGCCCCGGGACATACCACCCTGGAGCAAATGGACTGACTGCCTCCTGACAGCAGTAGCACTGACACATCAAGGGAGATCGGCAATCTGAGCTAGAGCAAAGGGTGCCTTGGAAATCAATTGAGCGTTACTAGTGGTAGGTTATAAGTATATGGAATGGAGCATTCTATGAGTGCTGTTTAAGTGGCGTTGTGACTGAGTACTGGCTGGAAAAGGAGGAGGTGGTATCGGTCACTGTCCCTTAAGAGGGTTAGCATCCCAGACAGGAAGTCTAGGGGAGGGGCTGCAGAGACCCATGTGCTGTTCTGCAGAAGCAGTTAGAATTGAGCACTGGGGAATTCCTTCAAGCACCTTGGGCCCAGAGTGATCACTGTATATCCTGTCTGAAGGGCAGCGACCCCTAGCAGCTGGCTGAGGCATTGAGTCGGTACTGACTCACCAACTGTACTCACTGCCTGTCTCCTATCCATGCCTGCCCCAGCCTCATGCAGCTTAGCTTGGGAGCTCCGAGATCTCAGCCCAGTCAGTGGAGTTCCAGCCCAATAACCCATGTCCCATTTTTCCCTGGTGCAGAACTCAGGCTCTTGCTCTCCCAGCTTTGAAGGCATCGACCTCCCGACCTCCTCCGGAGAGCTCTGGATCCTCGGAGACGTCTTCATCTGCCAGTACTACATTGTCTTTGACAGGGCCAACAACCAGGTGGGCCTGGCCCCTGTGGCATGAACACAGCGCTGTCCCCAGGACACTGTCATGGAACACTGACCCCGGAGAGTCTCCGTTTCTCCAGAGCCCCAACACCGCGTATCGATCTAGTGCTAGGAATTGCTGCTAGGAATTAAATGGACACACACTATGCCCCACCCCACACTCACCCTCTCGCCTCTAATCTTACCAACAGTAGAATAAAGGACTATTAAAGCATCAGAGTGAATTGTTTCTCTCTGATTGACTATGTCATGCCTGGACACAGACTCCTCCGATGGAAAAGTGGTGACATATCCTCATCGCTTCTGCTGATCCTGCTCAGTCTTGACCTGCCATTCCCGTCCTGGGCTCTCCCAACACACACCTCTGCTGATGCCCCTCAATCTTTATGCACAGTCCCCATGCTATTCTATTCGTGTCCCCAACCACGTGTCCTCTGATCTGCCAATGCCCCTCAATCCTGACCTGTTTGCTTTGTTACTTCCAACAGTAACTTGTGAAATGGTTTTCCGGGTGTAACTTTGAAATGAAGAAATTGTTTATAAGATGAAAGAAAACTAAAAAACAAAACTGACAACCCATAGAGTGTGCAAATGAGTTACATCATATAAAAAAAAGATAAACAAATGCGTGGTACAATGTACAAATACTTAAAGCAACCCCCTAATCAGATATGAAGTTGTAGAATATAAGATCAAATTCAAACAAAAACAAAGTTTGATTAACTATATTTAAAGGACTGGTTCACTGACGGGAGGATAAGGTTCACCAAGCAATGAGAATCAACCAGGGTATTCAATCAATAACTCAGAACACTAAAAATATTAGAGGGACATTCTTATTCAATTGAGGTAGGCTAATGATTAAACATTGGCAGCATAATTCAGCTACCATATGTGAAGAATTAGTGCCATATATCATAGAAGATTAGGGTTGGAAGAGACCTCAGGAGGTCATCAAGTCCAACCCCCTGCAGGATCAACCCCAACTAAATCATCCCAGCCAGAGCTTTGTCAAGCCAAGCCTTAAAAACCTCTAAGGATGGAGATTCCACCATCTCCCTAGGTAACCCATTCCAGTGCTTCACCACCCTCCTAGTGAAATAGTTTTTCCTAATATCCAACCTAGACCTCCCCCACTTCAACTTGAGACCATTGCTCCTTGTTCTGTCATCCACCACTGAGAACAGCCGAGCTCCATCCTCTTTGGAAACCCCCTTCAGGTAGTTGAAGGCTGCTATCAAATCCCCCCTCGCTCTTCTCTTCTGCAGACTAAATAATGCCAGTTCCCTCAGCCGCTCCTCATAAGTCATGTGACCCAGCCCCATAATCATTTTCATTGCCCTCCGCTGGATTCTCTCCAATTTGTCCACTTCCTTTCTGTAGTGGGGGGCCCAAAACTGGACTCCAGATGTAATACTCCAGACGTAATACTCCAGATGTGGCCTCACCAGTGCTGAATAGAGAGGAATAATCACTTTCCTCGATCTGCTGGCAATGCTCCTACTAATGCAGCCCAATATCCCGTTAGCCTTCTTGCCAACAAGGGCACACTGTTGACTCATATCCAGCTTCTCATTCACTGTAATTCCCAGGTCCTTTTCTGCAGAACTGATGCTTAGCCAGTCGGTCCCAGCCTGTAGCAGTGCATGGGATTCTTCCGTCCTAAGTGCAGGACTCTGCACTTATCCTTGTTAAACCTCATCAGATTTCTTTTGGCTCAATCCTCCAATTTGTCTAGGTCACTCTGGACCCTATCCCTACCCTCCAGCGTATCTACTACTCCTCCGAGCTTAGTGTCATCTGCGAACTTGCTGAGGGTGCAATCCATCCCATCATCCAGATCATTAATGAAGTTGAACAAAGATACCGGCTGCCAACTAGACATCAAGCCAGTGATCACTACCCATTGAGCCCAATGATCTAGCCAATGCCCTACATCCATGTTATAGTCCATTAATCCAATCCATACTTTTTAAACTTGCTGGCAAGAATACTGTATGAGACTGTATCAAAAGCTTTGCTAAAGTCAAGATATATGTCCACCACTTTCCCCATATCCACAGAGCCAGTTATCTTATAGAAGGCAATCAGGTTGGTCAGGCATGACTTGCCCTTGGTGAATCCATGTTGACTGTTCCTGATCACCTTCCTCTCCTCCAAGTGCTTCAAAATGGATTCCTTGAAGACCTGTTCCATGATTTTTCCAGGGACTGAGGTGAGTCTGTAGTTCCCCAGATTCTCCTTCTTCCCTTTTTTAAAGATGAGCACTATATTTGCCTTTTTCCAATCATCCAGGACCTCCCCCGATCGCCACGAGTTTTCAAATATAATGGCCAATGGCTCTGCAATCACATCAGCCAACTCCCTCAGCACCCTTGGATGTATTAGATCCAGCCCCATGGACTTGTGCATGTCCAGCTTTTCTAAATAGTCCTTAACCTGTTCTTTCACCACTGAGGGCTGGTCACCTGCTCCCCATACTGTGCTGCCCAGTGCAGCAATCTGGAAGCTGACCTTGTCTGTGAAGACCAAGGCAAAAAAAGCATATAGCCAAATACAAATTCAATGAAAGTAAACTAGGTCACAAACAACACTATAATTCAACTCAATATCAATGATCTCGCAGTATAGATGAGAATCAAAATGCAAACTGGTAAACTAGTTAGGATAATATGTGTCAAAGCAGTGTCAACTTAGACAATGCTAGGAAAACCAATAATTCCTTCTAACACCATCTTAAATAAATGATGTTTCTAGGATTAAGCATAGGATTCCAAGAGAGAAATTTCGAGGTCATAGGACAATTCCAACCCAAGTTTATAAAGTGGCAATATGAACATGTCTAGCTGAAGATCGTCACAATAACACAATAGCACCTTTCCCAGAGCTGAAGAAGAGCTCTGTGTAAGATCACAGGCTTGTCTCTCTCACCAACAGAAGTTGGCCCAATAAAAGATATTACCACATCCACCTTGTCTCCCTGATTTGAAAGAAATTTGGGTTACAGTAATCACAACAGGATTGTCACAGTAACAATGCCAAGTGAATAATAGGGTTTGCTCTGGTTTGGATGGAGCATCACTGATCTGGTAGCAGTCCCCAGGCTGCTGCGCGGGGATCTCAGCGCTGACTCCCACCTGCCCTTGGCTTGCTGGGGCTGGACAGGGTTTCAATAGTGACACCATGTGGCCAGTCGGGGTAATGCACAGAGCACTTCTATGGAGCAACAATTATACCAGTTGGCCACGTGGGGTAAAGCACAGAGTATTACTCTCATAGAGCAACAGTGACACCAGGTGGCCAAGTTGGGGGAATGCACAGAGCATTTCCCTCATGGAGCAACAGTGACACTGGGTGGCCACTCGGGGGAATGCGCCCCCTTTCTCCCTACCTTCCCTTGCTCCCCCCAGCTTAGCCCATCTGCCCTGTGCACCCATGCCCACTCCCGAGGCGCTTTTGCCCCTGCCCCCTTTTCTGTTGCCCTTGTTCACTGCACCCCTTCATGATACTATAGTCCCCCCCTCCCCAGGCCAGCCGGAGGAGCCGGTATCCCTGCCCCGCACCAGTACTTGCGCCCCCCCTTCCCTACCTCGATCGGCTCCCCCGTGCCCCCACCCCATTGGCACCCTCCTCCCCTGCCCGCAGCCTAGCAGGGAGGAGTGGTAGGCTTCTACCTTCTGTTTCCCTTCTTCCCCTTCCACTGGTGAAGCCCCCTGCCCCTTGCTAACATGGTGGGGAAACTGGGTGAAGCCCCTCCCATTGACTCTGTGGTCCCCCCCTCCACCACCTCCCCCATGTCTCCCATAGGCTAACCTCTCGACCATCTTTGCCACCTTGAACACCCGGGGCTGTAGGGTGGGTCTCCGCAGGAGTCAGGTGCTCTCCTTCCTTCAGGAGAGGGGGGTACTCTGTGATTTTCCTGCAGGAGACCCACACAGCTCCAGCTTCCGAGGCTAGCTGGCAGCTGTGGTGGGAGGGAACAGGGTGTACTTTAGCCACCTCAGCGCCCATTCGGCTGGGGCGGCTACCCTGTTCTCCCCCGACCTACGCCCCGAGGTGCTGGGGGTCGCCAAGGTCGTGCCGGGTCACCTGCTGCACATCCGGGCCTGTGTGGAGGGGCTGATGTTGAATTTAGTCAACATCTATGCCCTAACCTCAGGCCTGGAGTGGGTGCGTTTTTATCAGCAGGCATCCGCCTTCCTCAGCACCCTGGATCCTTGCGAGTGCTTGGTCCTGGGCAGGGATTTTAATACCAGCCTTGAGGACTGGGATCGCTCAGGCCTCGAGAGCAGCCAGGCTGCCACAGGCAGCCTCAGGGAGATTGTCAACCATCACTCCCTGGTGGATGCCTGGCACGACCACCATCCAGATGACAACACCACCTTCACCTATGTCCGGGTGGAGGGTGATAGGTCATGCCACTCCCAGTTGGACCATATTTATCTATCACATTTCCATCTGGCACGGGCCCACTCCTCCAGCATTCGGCCAGCCCTGTTCTCGGATCACTACTTGCTGACCATGACGGCCTCTCTCAGCTCGGAGAGGCCAGGGCCGGCCTATTGGCACTTTAATAACAGCTTGTTGGAGGATGTGGGCTTTGTGGCGTCCTTCCGGGAGTTCCAGCTGGCCTGGCGAGGGCAGAGGCGCACCTTTCCCTTGGCGCGGTGGTGGTGGGATGTGGGGAAGGTGCGCACCCGGCTCTTCTGCCATGACTACACCCGGGGCACCAGCCAGTGGAGGGATGCAGCGCTAGGGCAGTTGGAGTGGGAGGTCTTGGAGCTGGAGAGGCATCTGGCCATCAGCCCCGGGGATCCATCCCTCTGTGGAGCATGCCGGGAGAAGCGGGAGGAGCTCCGGGCCCTGGAGGATCATTGGGCCCCGGCATGTTCATTCAATCCCACATCCATCTTCTTCAGGAGATGGATCGCGGCTCACACTTCTTCTATGCCCTGCAGAAAAAGAGGGGGGCTAAAAAGCACGTCACCTGCCTTTTGGCAGAGTACGGTGCCCCACTCACAGATCCGGAGGGGCCGGCCAGGCTTGTTGGGGGACTGTCCAGGCTCGGGCCGGGGCTGGCAACATGCTGGTTCGCTGGCCAGGCTCGGGGGCATTGCCAGAGCCAGGGCCGGTACCTTGTTCGGGGGCTGGCCAGGCTCATGGGCGGGCCAGGGCCAGCACCTAGCTGGGGGGCGGCCAAGCTCGGGGATCGGGCCAGGGACGGTGCCTAGCTGGCGAGCCGGCCAGGCTCAGAGCTGGGGCCAGGTCCGCCGACTTGCAGGGGGTTGGCCAGGCTCAGGGGCAGGGCCAGGGCCGGCGCCTAGGTGGGGGGCAGCCAGGCTTGGGGGCGGGGTCACGGCTGGTGCCTCGCTTGGGGGCTGATCAGGCTCGGGGTGGGGCAAGGGCCAGCCCCTTGCTGGGGGCCGGCCAGGCTCGGGGGCGGTACCAAGGCAGGCGCCTTGCTGAGGGGTCGGCCAGGGCCTGGGGCAGGGCCATGGCCAGCACAATTATGTGGGGCTGGCCAGGGTTGAGGGAGGGGCCAGGGCTGGTGCCGTGCTGGGGGCCCCCAGGTTTGGAGGCTAGGCCAGGGCCGGCGTCATACTGTGGGGACAGCAAGGCTCGAGGGCGGGGCCAGGGCTGACGCCATGCTGGGGGGCCGGCCATGCTCTGGGCGTGGTCAGGGGTGGCGCCTTGCTGGGGGGGCTGGCCAGTCTCTGGGGTGGGGCCAGGGCCGGCGCCTTGCTCGGGATCTTTGAAGAATGTCTTTCATCTCTGAATCCAATTGGCAAGTGGTTGTGGTTCTGATATTTTCTTCACCACTAGAGGCGTGTTTTATTTGTTCTGACTGATGGCTAGGAATGAGGTACAATTTTTCAGCGTGTTCCATTATTTGTTAATTAAAAGGCCTGACAGTAAAGAGAGTGCAAAGCTCAACAAAGGCCTGATAAAGCCCCCAGCCTGTTTTACAATTTGGATAGCTTTTTATCACTCAGTTTTTTAATAATCCCCCGTTTTCTTTTTAGTACACTTATTTGTTGGGGTTTCAGAGGAACGTTTCCTTTTAAAGCTTTGAGTGCTATTTCTGAGATGGCCGCTACCAGGTCGTCAGAAGCCAACTACAAAAAGGCTAAACTTTACAAGAGCAAGAGGAAATTCGACCTCCCGAAGTCAAGAGGACTCCTATAGGGTGGAATGTTTTTATGAAAGCCTTGGCAGAGGTGAACGTGCCTACGTCCATTGTAGGACGTTAACAATAACGACATTTTAGAACATCTAAAAACAGGTCTAGAGCCTGCCAAGGTCATAAGTAGCATCACCCCTTTTAAAAATGTACCTGCTAAAAAATGAAAGCTTAATTGGTTAATGGTGTAAAATAAAAGATGTGAACAAAATTCAACGTGTGCTTTATTGATGCACCTCTTTAAACTCGTGACATGACAAACATGTTGAAACATGTTGAAACATGTTTGGGACGAGTCTGGACATGCCTGCCCTTTTCCCTTTTACAAACTGCACCACAATGCGGTCATTTACTGGTAAATCATTGGTGTACAATTTTAAAATGCGATCCAAAGATAAACCCCTACTACGTTGCTTTAAAAAAAATATACAGTGATAACCGCAGGTTACAGCTAGAGGGTGCTGTAGTTGTCTTTGGTGAAACACGTTATTAGAGCTACGGTTTTAAAAAGTTATAATAGATTTAGGAAAGAAGTTACTGTCTGGAGGAAATCCGCAGGAGTCAAAGAATTCACCTGGCCTCTGTTTTGGTAAATAGAGGGCCAGCCAGTGTTCCCCGGGTAAGTCATGGGGGTGTGTATAACTTAACAATAAGCCCCAAAGGTATTCTGGACACAAACCCCTTTGGGAGCAAGTCGCTAGGAAAATCATCTAAAAAAGAAGTAAAATGAACAGGAGTACTTGTGGCACCTTAGGGTACGTCTACACTACAGGATTAGTCCGAATTTACGGAATTCGATGTTTTGAAACCGACTGTATAAATTCGATTGTAATTCGATTGTACGCGGCCACAGTAAGCGGATTAATTCGGCGGTGCGCGTCCATGTACAAAGACTAGCGTCGAATTCCAGAGCGTTGCACTGTGGGTAGCTATCCCATAGTTCCCGCAGTCCCCCCCGCCCATTGGAATTCTGGGTCGAGATCCCAATGCCTGATGGGACAAAAAATATTGTCGCGGGCGGTTCTGGGAACATCCTCCCCCTCCCTCCGTGAAAACAACGGCAGACAACCATTTCGCGCCTTTTTTCCTTGTTGAACTGAGCGGACGCCATACCTCGGCAAGGATGGATCCCGCTCAGCTCAAGTTTGCAGTCATGAACATTGTAAACACCACGCGCATTATAGTGCAGTTTATGCTCAACCAGGACCAGAAAAGCCAGGCGAGGAGGAGGCGGCTACGGCAGCGCGGCGACGAGANGTAGTAAAAACTATTTACTTTTTTTAAAACTGTACACCCTGCACGGTAGACGCTCCCAATCCACTTAGTCGCTCTTGTATTTCTTGGGGTCGCTCAGAAGTATTTCACCAGATTAGATGTATTTCTTCTAAAATCAAAGATGTGGAGGTATTTTACCGCCCATAGCACCTTTTGATACATCGATGTGCTGCAGGCCTTCCTAGACGGTTACAACAGAAGTTATCAGAACTGTCAGAGGACGCCCAATTGACGTGACACATGCTAAGACGCTGAGCATATGGAAAACCGTCTACGGGGATAGTTTTAAAATAAAGGCACCGCGAGTGATTTTTAAGAAAGAGGATCACATAAGGGTATCTAAAATGAAGGGTACTTTTGAAAAGGGATATCAGCAAACCTTTACCGATGAAATATTTATTGTGTCTTGGGTTTTATTACGAGGACAGTGGCCTGTAGTGGCCTGTATATGCATTTTACCCCGAAGAATTACAAAAAGTAAACCCTAACCAGGACCGCGTTTACAGGGTAGAAAAGATTCTAATGAAGAAAGGCTGGGGAAGGCACGAGTATTTCTTGGTGAAATGGAGAGGATGGCCTGAAAAATTTAACAGTTGGGTTAAAGCGTTTCCAGTTCAAGACCTCTAATAAAGGGGGAAAAAAATGACTGAAGGAGGTTTTTACATTACCTTCCTTACCTAGCAACGCCTCTGCGGGGGCTTTTCCTGAAAATACTGTTCCAATTTTACAATACAACTGGCCAAGCCTTTAAATTTGATTGACTATTGGGATGTTGCTTTATCGGAAATTCGTTATTGTCACTCGTGGAACACAGTCTTTCATGATACGCCGTTTGTGATAGCATCAAAAAAGAAATTTGATCCTACAAATAGAAGCCAGCTATTATTCAAGCATTCATCATTCAACAAGAACATCGACAAAGATTCCGAAAAACCGAAGGTCAGCGTCATTTACAACTCAGTGACCAGAAGGGTTTGGTTAAAAGCAAACGATGAAAATTATTTTTTTCCGCATGGGTAGAATTGGCAGCAATATTGGGAACGATTCTGAATAGTCCATGTAAGATAGCAACACACCCCACAGACATCATGGGAGGGTTTAACTCTTTATACGTGTACACGGACATAGTGGAACATCAGTTAGTGGAGGACTACTACGTGCCGCTGTTGCGCTGCGTTCCCATCCGCGGCAGCAACAACGAATTTATTACCATCACATATAACAAACCGCATTACGTCCCTGTGAGTAAGCAGCACATCGGTACCATAACTATTGAAATAAAGACGGATCAGAATAAACAAGTTTCATTTAGTTTCGGGAAGGTGATTGTTAAACTGCATTTGCGCCCCAGGAAAGTTAAAGAATGGTGACTATAAAAAACTACGGGGATCCCTTTTTGTATAGGAACTACTACAAGGCCCAGGCTGGTTATGCCTTACCGGGATATCAAGGATTACCCATCATGTACAGGGCCGGTTTAGGGGGGATATTCCGCAGTCTTTTTAGAAAAGCTGTGCTGCTTTTGAGAAGGCGTTTTGAAGTTATTAAACCCCACATGAAAACAGCCGCAAAAAATATAACCAGAGATGTAGTGAACCCCATGTCTAGCGCCGTTATAAACGAAATAGGAGCGCACATGCCACAGGAAGGTTCCGGTTTAGTGGTGATGAGGAGAAAAAGAGCAGGATTGCGCCTGCAGTTTAAAGGGCCTCCTAGGCCCTTTTAAAAAAAAGCTGCCAGAAGACGCCTCAGCCATAAACCTAAAAGGCACCCCAAGAAGAGGAAGCTGAGCATCGCCCGTGGCAAAAGGGACATATTTTAAAATGGCTTTCATTCATTGTGGCTCTGAAGAATGTACCAAATCAGAACTGGATTTATTTCAAATAGCCCCCACACAAACCAGCATCGAGAATAGCTTTTATGTAGAGGTGCCGCCTTTGGCCGCTTTAACGGTGAATGTCCCTCTAGAATTTTTGATTTTGGGACACGGGGATCATTACTTAGATGGTAACAACATGCTGTCGTACTTGTGCTGCAAGGAGGTAAAAGAAGATGGGTCAGGCATTGCCGCCGCCACCAGGGTTGCCCTAACAAACTATCCCGTCGCCACCCTTTTTAACCAGATGGATGTCACTCTAGGCGACTGTCTTATCAGTCAGAGCAACAATTGTTACCCTTACAGAGCCTTGATAGAGCTGATTCTGAACCACAGCCATGACACCCACGCTATGCAGATTTCGGCAGGAGGGTTTCATAAAGACATGGCGGGGCCCACGAAAGCACTGTTTTGGACGGCACGGGTAACAAGGGGTTTATGCGCAGAGCCAGACTAATGGCCAGCAGCAGGAAGCTGGATTTGTTGGGGCCTCTACACAGCGATTTGTTTTCTCAAGAAAAACTGTTGCTGAACGGCGTGGACTTGAAAATTAAACTGACGCGTAGCAAAGATGTTTTTTGCCTCATGAACGGGAATGCCAACCAGGATTATAAAGTTCCCATTATTTCAGTGTCCCTGTTTAAAATGGGTGAAAGTGACCCTGGGGGTCCGCTTGGGGCACACTGAAGCTCTAATGGCCACCAACCCTAAGTACCTGGTAGACAGGGTGGGCATAAAGGTGTTTAGCATTCCGGCCGGCAGTCGTGTCAGTAACCAGGAAAACCTCTTTTGGGGACAGTTACCCAAGTAGCTTGTAATCGCTTTTATAGATAGTGGCAGCTTCAGTGGCAGCTACGTTAAAAACCCTTTAACTATTACAATATTAATTTTGTGGCCTTGTATGTGGATGGCGAACAGGTGCCGGCGAAACCCCTACAACCCAATTTTGAGAAAGGAAACTGCGTGAGGGAGTATATGCAGCTCGTGCAGGCGACTGGGAAATATGTAAAAGACCAAGCGCTCTTGATTGACTGTGGTGAATTTGCCCAGGGCTACATCGTACGCCTTCGATCTGACCTCAGACCAGGAGTGCGCCGATCATTCTCTGATTAAAACTGGAAACCTGAGAGCGGAGATTTGGTTTGCAACGGCTCTGCCCTCTACGGTTAACATGATAGTGTAGGGGATTTTTGATAACGTGCTTGAAGTGAACCATAGAAGAAATGTCCTGTTTGACTATATGTGATTATGAACACCATGCAGCTAAAGCATATTTTATCAAAGGACACTTCTTTTTTAGGTTTCAGAGTAGCAGCCGTGTTAGTCTGTATCAGCAAAATGAACAGGAGTACTTGTGGCACCTTAGAGACTAACAAATTTATTTGAGCATAAGCTTTCGTGGGCTACAGCCCACTTCTTTGGATGCATAGAATGGAACATACAGTAAGAAGATATTTATACATACATATGTTCTCTGTATGTATAAATATCTTCTTACTGTATGTTCCATTCTATGCATCCAAAGAAGTGGGCTGTAGCCCACGAAAGCTTATGCTCAAATAAATTTGTTAGTCTCTAAGGTGCCACAAGTACTCCTGTTCATTTTGCTGATACAGACTAACACGGCTGCTACTCTGAAACCTAAAAAAGAAGTGTCCTTTGATAAAATATGCTTTAGCTGCATGGTGTTCATAATCACATATAGTCAAACAGGACATTTCTTCTATGGTTCACTTCAAGCACGTTATCAAAAATCCCCTACACTATCATGTTAACCGTAGAGGGCAGAGCCGTTGCAAACCAAATCTCCGCTCTCAGGTTTCCAGTTTTAATCAGAGAATGATCGGCGCACTCCTGGTCTGAGGTCAGATCGAAGGCGTACGATGTAGCCCTGGGCAAATTCACCACAGTCAATCAAGAGCGCTTGGTCTTTTACATATTTCCCAGTCGCCTGCACGAGCTGCATATACTCCCTCACGCAGTTTCCTTTCTCAAAATTGGGTTGTAGGGGTTTCGCCGGCACCTGTTCGCCATCCACATACAAGGCCACAAAATTAATATTGTAATAGTTAAAGGGTTTTTAACGTAGCTGCCACTGAAGCTGCCACTATCTATAAAAGCGATTACAAGCTACTTGGGTAACTGTCCCCAAAAGAGGTTTTCCTGGTTACTGACACGACTGCCGGCCGGAATGCTAAACACCTTTATGCCCACCCTGTCTACCAGGTACTTAGGGTTGGTGGCCATTAGAGCTTCAGTGTGCCCCAAGCGGACCCCCAGGGTCACTTTCACCCATTTTAAACAGGGACACTGAAATAATGGGAACTTTATAATCCTGGTTGGCATTCCCGTTCATGAGGCAAAAAACATCTTTGCTACGCGTCAGTTTAATTTTCAAGTCCACGCCGTTCAGCAACAGTTTTTCTTGAGAAAACAAATCGCTGTGTAGAGGCCCCAACAAATCCAGCTTCCTGCTGCTGGCCATTAGTCTGGCCCTGCGCATAAACCCCTTGTTACCCGTGCCGTCCAAAACAGTGCTTTCGTGGGCCCCGCCATGTCTTTATGAAACCCTCCTGCCGAAATCTGCATAGCGTGGGTGTCATGGCTGTGGTTCAGAATCAGCTCTATCAAGGCTCTGTAAGGGTAACAATTGTTGCTCTGACTGATAAGACAGTCGCCTAGAGTGACATCCATCTGGTTAAAAAGGGTGGCGACGGGATAGTTTGTTAGGGCAACCCTGGTGGCGGCGGCAATGCCTGACCCATCTTCTTTTACCTCCTTGCAGCACAAGTACGACAGCATGTTGTTACCATCTAAGTAATGATCCCCGTGTCCCAAAATCAAAAATTCTAGAGGGACATTCACCGTTAAAGCGGCCAAAGGCGGCACCTCTACATAAAAGCTATTCTCGATGCTGGTTTGTGTGGGGGCTATTTGAAATAAATCCAGTTCTGATTTGGTACATTCTTCAGAGCCACAATGAATGAAAGCCATTTTAAAATATGTCCCTTTTGCCACGGGCGATGCTCAGCTTCCTCTTCTTGGGGTGCCTTTTAGGTTTATGGCTGAGGCGTCTTCTGGCAGCTTTTTTTTAAAAGGGCCTAGGAGGCCCTTTAAACTGCAGGCGCAATCCTGCTCTTTTTCTCCTCATCACCACTAAACCGGAACCTTCCTGTGGCATGTGCGCTCCTATTTCGTTTATAACGGCGCTAGACATGGGGTTCACTACATCTCTGGTTATATTTTTTGCGGCTGTTTTCATGTGGGGTTTAATAACTTCAAAACGCCTTCTCAAAAGCAGCACAGCTTTTCTAAAAAGACTGCGGAATATCCCCCCTAAACCGGCCCTGTACATGATGGGTAATCCTTGATATCCCGGTAAGGCATAACCAGCCTGGGCCTTGTAGTAGTTCCTATACAAAAAGGGATCCCCGTAGTTTTTTATAGTCACCATTCTTTAACTTTCCTGGGGCGCAAATGCAGTTTAACAATCACCTTCCCGAAACTAAATGAAACTTGTTTATTCTGATCCGTCTTTATTTCAATAGTTATGGTACCGATGTGCTGCTTACTCACAGGGACGTAATGCGGTTTGTTATATGTGATGGTAATAAATTCGTTGTTGCTGCCGCGGATGGGAACGCAGCGCAACAGCGGCACGTAGTAGTCCTCCACTAACTGATGTTCCACTATGTCCGTGTACACGTATAAAGAGTTAAACCCTCCCATGATGTCTGTGGGGTGTGTTGCTATCTTACATGGACTATTCAGAATCGTTCCCAATATTGCTGCCAATTCTACCCATGCGGAAAAAAATAATTTTCATCGTTTGCTTTTAACCAAACCCTTCTGGTCACTGAGTTGTAAATGACGCTGACCTTCGGTTTTTCGGAATCTTTGTCGATGTTCTTGTTGAATGATGAATGCTTGAATAATAGCTGGCTTCTATTTGTAGGATCAAATTTCTTTTTTGATGCTATCACAAACGGCGTATCATGAAAGACTGTGTTCCACGAGTGACAATAACGAATTTCCGATAAAGCAACATCCCAATAGTCAATCAAATTTAAAGGCTTGGCCAGTTGTATTGTAAAACTGGAACAGTATTTTCAGGAAAAGCCCCCGCAGAGGCGTTGCTAGGTAAGGAAGGTAATGTAAAAACCTCCTTCAGTCATTTTTTCCCCCCTTTATTAGAGGTCTTGAACTGGAAACGCTTTAACCCAACTGTTAAATTTTTCAGGCCATCCTCTCCATTTCACCAAGAAATACTCGTGCCTTCCCCAGCCTTTCTTCATTAGAATCTTTTCTACCCTGTAAACGCGGTCCTGGTTAGGGTTTACTTTTTGTAATTCTTCGGGGTAAAATGCATATACAGGCCACTACAGGCCACTGTCCTCGTAATAAAACCCAAGACACAATAAATATTTCATCGGTAAAGGTTTGCTGATATCCCTTTTCAAAAGTACCCTTCATTTTAGATACCCTTATGTGATCCTCTTTCTTAAAAATCACTCGCGGTGCCTTTATTTTAAAACTATCCCCGTAGACGGTTTTCCATATGCTCAGCGTCTTAGCATGTGTCACGTCAATTGGGCGTCCTCTGACAGTTCTGATAACTTCTGTTGTAACCGTCTAGGAAGGCCTGCAGCACATCGATGTATCAAAAGGTGCTATGGGCGGTAAAATACCTCCACATCTTTGATTTTAGAAGAAATACATCTAATCTGGTGAAATACTTCTGAGCGACCCCAAGAAATACAAGAGCGACTAAGTGGATTGGGAGCGTCTACCGTGCAGGGTGTACAGTTTTAAAAAAAGTAAATAGTTTTTACTACAACAGCCCTAATAATGTCGGCCATAATGTCATCTTCACAGCTCTGCTGGTCACCCTCGTTACTTTTTACAGTCTTTTTCTTTAAATCTTGCTTCATGCAAAAACAGCAGGTGCATATCACAGTTATTCTTCTCAAAGGCTGTCTCTCTTTTTCCTCTTCATCCTCTGAAGATGTCTGTCAAAAGCAGAGAAAAAAATCATGTTTTAAATTCTTTGTTGCAATCATTTAAAAATAAAAAAAGGCAAACAATTTACTCGTGCTATCTCAATCATACCCGCGTCTGATTCTGCATCATCATCATCATCCCCAGCGGTCATGCCATCAGGAACCGTATCAGCCTCCTGTTATTAAGCACAAACATATAGCCATGTTTAACTTAGAATATTATATATATATATATATATATAATATTCTAAGTTATTTTTACCTCCTCATGTACTTTTAGTTCTACATTTGACATCCACTCACTACACACCCGTGCTCTGTCGTTTGTTTCTGAATCAGCCCCGGCGGGTGCTCCATTGGAAATCGTTTCAGCAACCTGTTATTAAGCACAAATGTATAGTAGCATTTAACCCCCGCCTTACATAGATATATTTCTTTTCTTTCAAATAATTTAAGTTGCTTTTACCTTGTCATGCTCTTCTGGCTCTGCATCTGTCAGCCACTCGTCACACACCAGCGCGGTGATCCTGTAGGCCCTGGCTTGGTTATCTGCCCAAAGAACAAAATAATTAATTTTAAGCGCATAAATATAATAATTTTTTCACAACTAGTAAAACTTTCACTTGCTTTTACCGTAACAATATCGCCGTCTTTCCATGACTCGGGGTCTATCGGTTGGTTCTCGACATCGCTATCCTCTGACGACCTCTCGGCTGCCATGTCCTTGTATACAGACTCCTCTTCCATTCCTACCTATAAAAAAACAAATATATTTAACCATAAATATTTATCAAAAGTGTGTAATTTTTCATCAATTTGTTCTAAATAGTGCCTTACCTCCGCCTTCAAGTCTGCTTCCTCCAAAGCCAGCAACAATTTTTTTCACATGCTATCCTTTTTCTCTTTCATCTTTGGTTCAATTTCAGGATGAAACACGGGGTTCAGCACTGGGGCTGCCTCTTTAGAAAAATAAGTGTAAATGGGTCTTCTCTTCTGAACATAAGCTGGGGCACCCATAGGCAATTCAGGCTTCTTGGCATCTGTAGGCATCTTGTAAAAGGACATGGCCATTGAGTCTAAGCTCCCGATTTTAAAACCACAGTTTAAAAAAATATGTGGTTTTATACACACGGTCAAATGCTCATTGGCTAGAGATTTTCAAATAATCCACTCCGTGATAGCCCGTTTATGAAAAGCTCTTGTTTTAAAATCTTGGTATGAAAGGATTGGTTCAAAAAGGGCATTCTGTGATGGAGCTGTAAAATAGCTTCTGATTGGTCCACCGAGAAGCGGGGATAGTTCCCAAGGTTCACCGCCCAGAACAGCTATCATTTCACTACCAGCAGTCGCTGGGGTAGGATGTTTCACTCTGCATGTGTTCAGCAACACAGACTCTCTTATTGCTTTATTTTTTTTTATTCTCTAAAACCATTTTTTCTTTGCCATGTGCTTATTTTTCCTCTCTTTCTATTCTTTAAAAATAATCTCTCCTTACTAAACCTAACCAAACAATCTTTCTTCTGTTTAATAACATTTTTTTTTCCTTTTTTCCGCTAAACCTAACCAAAGCTTTCTTTTTTTAATCTTTAAGCTCTCTCACTCTATTCTTTCAACCTTTTTCTCTAAACAATCAACCAAATGTATCAAAGCACAAGCACATAACAATCCCCCTATTCAAACATAAAAAATAGTGAAACCTTTTTTTTCAAAATGGCTGATGGCACCAAACCTCGACACCAACAGAAACGGGAACGGACGGTGGGACATAAGCCCTAAACAGGGTGTAGAAACCTGTCAAAAATACATGGTGTTGAATGCTATTAAACAGTATACTACTTAGGGGCAGCTGAGGGTGTGGGGTGAGAAGGGTCGGTTATACTGTATAATGGGCACTAGAGGCAGCACAAAGTGGGGTGGGGAAGGGGTGGCTATATTGTATAATGGGCACTAGGGGAAGCAGAGGGTGGGGGGCGGGGAAGGGGTGGCTATACTGTATTATGGGCACCAGCAGCAGCAAAGGTTGAGGGGAGGGGAAGTGGTGGCTATACTGTATAATGGGCACTAGGGGCAGCAGAGCCTGGGAGAAGGGAAGAGGTGGCTATAGTGTATAATAGGCACTAGGGGCAGTAGAGGGTGAGGGAGGGATGGCTAGAGTGTAATGGTTAGTAGGGGCAGCAGAGTGGGGGGGAAGGGGCAGCTATACTGTATAATGGGCACTGGGGTAGCAGAGCATGGGGGTGAGGAAGGAGAGTCTATACTATATAATGGGCATTAGTGGCATCAGAGGGTGGGGGTGGGGAAGGGGCATCTATAGGGCATAATGGGCACTGGGAGCAGCAGAGGGTGGGGGCCGGGAATGTATAATGGTCACTAGGGTAATGGCCCAAGAAACCTGACATATTAGCCATTATACAAGCAGTGATTTCCCCAAAATATAAACACAATTGTGTTTTCCCAACTTAGTGAATCACTGAAGATGTGCTTGCGAGGGGTACTGATCCAGTATCCCAGACGAGCCCCCAAAAACTTAACCCTTCTTACCAGATGGAGCCAGCAGCAATCTTGGCCAGGTTCAATATCTAGGGGTTCCTTTCCATTGATACAACACAGAACTCAAGCCCCCACCTAGAAACCTGGGAAATTTACACACCACCCCTGGGCGCCTCTGATAGGCAATACTTCCCCACTCGCAAGCACAGAGTCTGAGTGTAGAAAAGAAACTTTTTATAAAAGGAGGGAAGTAACTTGGTGTTAATTTGGGAAAACACCATAAACAGGGTTCATAAACATAAACCATGAGTAAAAGACCCACCCCCAAGTAGGTTGGGCAGTGTCCTTTTCCCCTCAGGTTCTTATATCCAGCAACCCAAAAGTCCCCTTCACATGCCTTACCCTTCTCTGCACCCCACTCACAGTTGCTGTCCTTGGTCAGTGCAGACCCAGAGTTCAGAGGTGCATCTGCTGAGTTCACCTCCTTCCTGGGTGGGGTAAAGAAGTACCTTACTCACTCTGACAGGTTTCAGAGTAGCAGCCGTGTTAGTCTGTATCAGCAAAAAGAACAGGAGTACTTGTGGCACCTTAGAGACTAACAAATTTATTTGAGCATAAGCTTTCGTGGGCTACAGCCCACTTCTTCGGATGCATAGAATGGAACATACAATAAGAAGATATGCTGCTCAGGCACTCGCTCGCCACCCCACTCTGCCAGCCACCCTGCTGGCCACTCACTGACTGCTCCTGCCAGCTGCCTGTTCACTGCTCTTGCCGCGCCTCCTCACTGGCCACTCGTCGCACCTCTCTGCCACACCAGCCACTCATTCACCAGTTGTCAGTCACCTTCTGCTGCCATCTGCCTCTCTGCTGTGACCTTTGCACATCAGTCTCTTAGTAATCTTCAGCTCTTTGCAGGCTGGGCAGAAACACTGCCCCAGCTCAAGTGATTTCAGCTCTCAGTGATTTTTAGCTCTTAGCAGGCAAGGCAGAAACAGTCCTACCACGATTGATTTCAGCTCTGATTGGGCATTTAACATAACAAAGAGGCTCCTAATAAAGCCCATTTAGCTCTATTCTTTGAACACTGGGGAGGAACAGGTTAAACCAACATAATAAGGACCCTTGATGAGGGTGTACAGATCCTTAGCTAGGATATCTATTCCCACCCCTCTTATTTTCACAGGCCTCTGACATTTGAGCCCATGGCTTAACAAGGTTCTTTCAGCTGAGGGTGGCCCCCGGGACAGGTTAAACACAGTCCTGCTTTCCTATATTTCTACAATAATTACAACATTGGTAATCATATTTTGCTACCCCTGCATTCAGTACTAAGGTGATTTGTACCCAACACCAGCCAAAATTGATCACCATGACACCGCTGTATCTGCTAAATATGTAAGCAGATCAGGAGCAAACTGTATTTACATAAACACACCCAAAGTCTCCCCCCCTCCCAGCTAGCTGTCAGGGAAGCATTCATTCAGACCCCGCTTACATAGGCATCAGATATTTTTACCCAACCTCCCTTCTTGAAACCCATGATCCATTTTGCCTCTTTGTTGAAAGCTTTCAGGGGGGGGCATTGAAAATAAATTCTGCCCATTAACGAGACTAGCACCAAATTCCTAGTGCCAGCAATATGCAGCACCAAAGGACACCTGAATAGGGTGGTTTCCGGGACACTCTTTCATTCCAGGCCAGCTCTGCTCAACCAAACTCTAGAGAAAAGAGACTTTTCCATATGCAATGTAGCACGGTCAGATCTGGCCAGTACCAGGTCCTTTCGTTGGGGCTGTAGCTCAGCGTAGACAACTTCATTCCCAGCCACATCAAAAAACTCATCCTTCCTCTGGTGTTACTTGCTTATCCCAGCAGGCCCCATCTATTGCACACTGGGCCGGGAGTGCAGCCAAGTCTGGCCCAGTAGCCAGATTTTAGCTTTGTGCTCCCCTGCTATTTCCTAATAAGCTACCTGCGCTGTAGCTCCCCAGCCTGAAGATGCTCATGGGCTTTAATGAATCACACTCATGACATGTGCCAGTCCTGCTGTCTAGCACCCTGGAGCTGCCCGGTTGCCCAGTAGTTGGGGTTGGTTTTAGTTTTGGCACCTGTTATATGTCGGGTTTACCTTCCTTGAAACTGGTAGGTATAACCACCACCCTTCATTTAAGATAATAGAAACGGTTAAGCTCCTTTATAAAAATAACAGTGGTCTCCTGCCAAAACAAAGGCACAGGAGAGTCTGCACGTGGGCAAAGGAGTTTTGCTGGGTGTTGGTTGGTGGAGGAGTCTGTGTGAGAGAGAAGCAACAAACACACCAGAGAAGCAGGAAGGCAGCAAGAAAGCTTCAGACACAAGCTGAACAAGCACTGAGCATGACCCTTTGCAAAGCCTAGAGAGAGGTTTTGGGCAGAGTGCTGGCTGAAAGGGCCTTGGAGTTGGGAGCACAGAAACTGTCTCCTGTTGTTTGATTTCTCCTGTGTTCAGAGAAAGAGGCCTTTGTACATTCTGTGTAAATAGGCAGGCTTGCATCAAAGATATCTGACTCCATCACCAATGTCTCCTCCTAATGGAAACAACCCAGACATTGACTTGCCACTCAGGTCAAAAGAGGGTAGCACCATTATTAAGTTTTGGTTGGGAAAGGAAGATGTGGTCTTGGGAACTGTATCTGTAACGGTTTAGCTTCCCCACCAGGAAGTTTGGGAGAGGGGCACTGCAGAAGCCCATGTTCTGTTCAACAGAGGCAGTTGGAAGTGGGTCACTGAAGAATTAGGATCTCTTTCAGTGATCAGTGAACAGCCCATTGTCCATCTTGCCCAGTGTTCTGTCTCAGACAATAGCCCAGGGGTAGGTAACCTATGGCACGCATGCTGAAGGCAGCACATGAGCTGATTTTCAGTGGCACTCACACTGCCCGGGTCCTGGCCACCAGTCCGGGGGGCTCTGCATTTTCATTTAATTTTAAATGAAGCTTCTTAAATATTTTTAAATCCTTATTTACTTTACATACAACCATAGTTTAGTTATATATTATAGACTTATAGAAAGAGATCTTCTAAACATGTTTAAATGTATTACTGGCACACGAAACCTTAAATTAGAGTGAATGAAGACTTGGCACACCACTTCTGAAAGGTTGCCGACCCCTGCAATAGCCGGTACCAGCAGAAATCCCACACCTGCCCATGGCACAAGTCTCTTCCTGGCCTCTGTTCAAGGTTGCCTTTACACCTTGAAATCATGAGTGTTTAGCCCTTCCACTTTTTTAAACCCCTACTAACATCTCTCTCATTATCCAGATAAATGTCTGATGGACCCTTTTGGGGATCTTGCTAAACACTTGGACTCAAAGATTTATTGTGCCAGTGAGTTCCACAGGCTCCTTGTGCATGGTGCAAAAAAAACCTCACAACATTTCACAGACACACAAATATCTCTGTGTGTGTGGGTCCAAGGCCTGGCCACTTTCACATCAGGGGCACTCACATTCTAAAACTTCCCCGCTTCTTGTCTAAAGTTGATTTCTGCCTGAAAGAAACATTGAAATGCTGCCCTTAAATGGTTTTCATTTTCAAAAAGTTGCATTTTTGCTTCAAAAATACTTTGTAAAAAAAAAGTGAAAATGTGCCCAATTTTGCTCTCTGAGAGTCTTATTTTAGAACCAAAGCAAATGTTCACACTAGCTGGGATTTTTCACTCCCTTGGGGTGTAATTAAACATTCACAGTGTTTGCATTAGGCCTTGCATTTTGGAATTTTTTCACACACCACCAGCTGGGGGCTGATATTCACCGAGGGTAAATATTGAGGGGAGCGGCTGGGAAAGGGATGCTGGCAATGCTGTGCACTGGAACGAGGCTAGTACAGTGCAGGGTAAAATGTCAAGATTAGGGTACGGTGGTAAATCTAAATCCTAGCCCACTGACTGTAATGTTTCACCCTCTCACATTGTTCTAGCTCCTAGCCCAACTATAACCTTATAGTGAACCCTAACCCTAGCACTGGCCCCAACGGACTCCAATGTTAACCACAGAATAGCCCCAAAGGACTTTAATCCTAATCCTAACCCCAATCTCAACTCTGCTTCACAACCCTACAAAGAATTTGGCCATGGCCAGGCTGCTGCAATGCTGACAGCACAGCCTATCATGCTGAGCTGTATTGTCTCCTTGTGTTTCCCAGTCTGTCAGTCTGTCTCTTTGTTTATAGCTTATCAGCTCATGAGAGACAGGGACCGCCTTTCTGTTCTGTGTTTGTACAGCTCCTAGCCCAATGGGGACTTGGCCTGTGACTGAGGCTCCTAGATACCATCACAATACAAATAAACAAATAATAAATTACCCCATCCTGTGACCAGGGGTCCTGCTGGGACTGGAGTTGGAACTAGGCTGGAGATAGGGCCTAGGAGGGGAGATCGAGGTGCGGCAAGTCCAGTGAGGGTTCAGATCTCTGTGTGCAACTGATTAGCCCTTTTGGCCCAAAGTTCAGACGTGTGAGCCCAAATCCTACATTTGTGTAGGCAGAGGGAAAACACAGGTGCCCGAGGGTGGCGGCCGCAGCCACAGGTACCCGTCTGCATGGGCGAAGAAGAGGGGACTTGCCTGTTCCACTCAGAACATAATCAGCTGCTTCGGGAAGCCAGGGGCCGATGGTCAGGTTGGATTCTGTCTGATGGCCGTCCCCGAGGAAATATTTCAGCCTGTGTTGACACCCAGTGGCGACAGCTGGTATTACACACTAAGTGAAACAACTTTAGTCTGGGGCGCTGGCTTGACAGGCCTGGGATCTGGTGTCCTTCACCCATCGCAGAGGAATGAGCAGAGTCTATGTGAGCTCCCCATGCACTGGGGGAAAACCCTGTGTAAGGCTGAGATCGTTCCTCCCAGACCACATAGAAGACACCTGCTCCCAGCCACGGGGTCCTGCAGGGACCCATCCTCTCCCCCCTCCTAGCCAGGAGCTGAGTGAAGTTGCTTGGGGAGAACAAGCCGGCAATAGGCTCCCCGCTCTACGTCCCCTTCACATCAGACACCTGCAGCCCCTCCCCTGCTGAGATCAGCCACTGCACAAATTGCCAAATCCAGGACTGGCTGAGGAGATGGTGTGACGTTATGAGTGTAATAT
Source organism: Platysternon megacephalum (assembly GCA_003942145.1). Lineage (NCBI taxonomy): Eukaryota > Metazoa > Chordata > Testudines > Platysternidae > Platysternon > Platysternon megacephalum. Next base: position 2,832,222 of record QXTE01000195.1, on the reverse strand, counting down.
AATATCTCATGACAGGGCCAGAAAGAGTTAATTAACTCGCAGCATAACCTGAACTAGGGATGAGCCTTAAAAACTGGTTAGAAAGATAGGTAAATAAATAAAGCTTTTAAACGCAAGTCTGCATTGTTAGAGGTCTCAAGGGTAAATGTTTGCACAGGTCTTGTGGGGTCAGCAAACAAGGCTTGTCTATATGTCTCTTTAAAGGTTGTAGTAACCTGTAGCTGAACTGTTTAATGGATAAATTACCCTGTGCTAATTGCCATGATGTTTAGAGGAAGGAGAATTAAGCCTGTTGTTTTCTCAGGCCAAAAGGCTGCTGAAAATGTATAAGAACCCTGGGACATGATCATACTTCATCTCAGATCTGCTTTGGTTTCAAGAGGGAGGAACCTTAAGCCATAAGGATTGAGATCCCCAGTCTTTGACTGGAGCCACCCTGAATATGGACATTGGACTATAACCTATGGACTATTTCTAAAAGGACTTTTGGCAACTACAGGCTCACCTCTGCTATGTATCTAAACCTCAAGAATTGAATTCAAGTCTGTCTGTGTATTGATCTTTTAACCAACACTCTCTCTCTTTTCTTTTTTAATAAATTTTAGCTTAGTTAATAAGAATTGACTATAGCGTGTATTTTGGGTAAGATCTAAGTTATAATTGAACCTGGGTATGTGGCTGATCCTTTGGGATTGGAAGAACCTTTTCTTTTATATGATGAGACAAGATTCTCAGTAATCATCATCATATCTGACAGGTGTGTCTGGACGGAGGCCTGAGGCTGGGTACTTTAAGGGAACTGCGTTGTTTGGACTTCTGAGTAACCTGTATGGTAATATAGAAGTTGTTTTGTGCTGGCTTGGAAAATCTAAGTATTGGAATATCCACCAGCGTTTGAGGTTTGTCTGCCCCATTTTGTTTGCAGTTCACCCTGATTGAGTGACCTCAGCTGGCTCCAACAGGCAGCACCGTCACAGATGGTGGTAGGAGAGGAAGAACCTGCCACCTCCAGGCCATCACCCCACCATTAAGAGTATCAGTCCTGGGGTTGCTGAGCCCACCCAGTTCGTACTCGTCCCCATGGCCAGAGCCAGCTGTAGGTGGCAGCAGGGAATGCTTGGATTAGTAGGGAAAACTTTATTACTATTCACCGTAGAACGGGCAGGCTGGCCCTGATGGGCGATCAGATACCTGTCCATCAGGGGTAGCTTGGGAAAGCCTCCCAGCAGCCCCAAGGAATCTAGGGTGGGAATTGCAAGGCGGCCCAGGGAATCTAGATGCCCAGTTGGGAACTGAGTGTTCAAATTCCTTAGGAAGTTTTGAAATCTCAGCTCTAAGGTTTAAACACGAGTCTGCAAGAAGTGGCGGGAGATCTCAGGGCTGGATCCAGGGGCCCTGGGCCTGGCTGAGGCAGAGACCACCCCAGAGGGTGGGGAGATTCACCTGTCTCAGGAGCCCTGCACAGCGATCATCCCTTGGGACCAGGTGGGCACGTCCCACCTGATGCAGGGAGCTGGGCATGCTCTCGACCCTTCCCCATCTCCTCCCGCACTTTGGTTGTAAGGAGGCTGGCAGCTCGCACATGCCTGGAAAATCTTGAGTCATGGTATCTCAGCTAGGCACCATGTCCTCCCAGAGCATCATGGCACCCCTCATCTCCTGGGATTGCTCAGGCAGCCGGGCCGGGGCCAAGCCGCCTCCTCCCCACCACCGGGGTGTGGAGCCGCCCACACGTTGCCCCTTCTGAGGCGTCTGCTGTCCTGCGGGATCCGGGGAGGGAGCAGGCAAGGCACGGGCAGAGGAAGAGGCAGTGGTTCTTCCCACACACTCCGCTCAGAACAATGTGACGCCTCCTTTCCCTCCCCCACCCCGTTCAATCAAGCTCATCTCTCCTGCCAGCTTCCTCCTCCTCCTCACGCTGCTGCGACGGGCCAGGCGCTCCCCATCCCCTTGGCGAGGGGCACTACGCAGCTGGCCAGCCAGGTGTGCTCTCCTCACGCGGGGGTGGCTCCGCTCCCTCTGATGGGAGCACGGAACGCTTCTGAGAAGCAGGGACCAAGCCAGTGCTGGGGATGAGGGTCCGGGGGGCAGTTCTGGGCCCTGCAGGGGTGGGTGAAGGGGGCTGATCGGGGCTTGGAACTGCAGTCACCGGCCCAGAGGTTTCTATCAGAACGGTGGGGCGCAGAGAAGGCCCTGAGGGAGCCATACGGGATTCCAAGGACCCTGGCCCAGCTGGAGGGGGCCCAGCCGTGTTCACGGGCCCAGCGTCCCAGCGGGGCGTGTTCCTTCCTGCGAGGAGCTCTGGGCTGGGAGAAGCAGGAGCCGGGGAACTGGGGCAGAGGCGGCAGTCACTAGCCCTGGGCTGGTCCATGGAGTTCTCTCTGGGATTGCGGGATGGGGATTTCCCAGCCTCTGCGTCGTCTGTGTGGACAGGGACAGGGCTTCCCTCCAGAGGGACTGGGGCGTCTGCGGTTAATGGAGACAGGGACATCGTTAGCGCCTTCCCCCAGGGCTGTGGTACACCCATCCAGGGGCATGGGGCCCATGGGAGGGCCAGAGCGCTGAACAGCAAGGGCCTTAGATTAGGGAGCCCCAGGAACCCAGGCACAAAGCCTGCATGCCTGCTCCACAGCCTGGCACTGTGCTCCCCTATACGAGCCCCTCAGGCGGGGATGGGGGGCTAGTACTACAGGGCTACCTTAACCCTGGGGGCTCTCCCACCCCAGTCAGTGGCACCCAGTTACAGCCTCACCTGGAGGCGCCGAAGTGACTGACATGACATCACATCCCAGGGCCCCTGCAGGCGGGAGGTGCCAAGGAACCCCATGCATCAGGCCTGCTCTCCGTGCCCCACTAGTGGCCTTGCCACACACAGGGGCTTCTGAGTCAGCTCTTGTCGCTGCCGCACGAAGGGGCCTGCTCCATAGCTTAGGCAGTGGAGGATCAATTTTCCACTCCAGCCCTCCTGGCTTCGGTCCATGACAGCGACCTGTTCAGGGTCATTGCCACAAGGGCAAAGCTCCCTCTGTAGGCGGGGGGCGGGGAGGGGGAGAGTCCATGCCAACCTCAAGGGCACAGGGACGGGGAGGCCAGGTGTGCAGGGCTATTACCTTGGCAGGCAGGGCAGCAGGCGGCAGGGAGCGCTGAGGGCTTGGTGCAGGAGCGGGCGCAAGGCCTCCTCTCGCAGCTCACCTCCCCCAACTGAGAGAGGAGGAAAAGGAAGGGGTGAGACACGACAGCCCATGAGCACCCGCAGTGTCCATCTCTCTGCCGGGCCGGGACAAATGACCCCAAACTGTGGGGACAGCAGGGAGCCTGCCAGCTCCTCCACACACCCAGCAACCCACTGGCTTTTCCTTCAGTCATGCCCAGGCCCACTGGACCCTTGTCCAAAGCAAGGGCCTGCAGCACTACAGGAACTCCCAGCGTCCCCTCAGCCCATATCACACCAGGCCCCATCGCTTTCCCAGAGGACAGTTCCCAGTGTCCCCTCAGCCCATATCGCATCAGCCCCCCGGAGGGCAGTTCCCAGCATCCCCTTGGCCCATATCACACCAGCCCCCCGGAGGGCAGTTCCCAGCAGGGCTCAGCATCCCCTCACACCAGCCCCTGGAGGCCCCACAGGATAGACACTCATGGCAACACAGTCCATGGGACTCTTGGCTGATGCTGAGGGATGCCCAGTCCCCGCAGAACAATCCCCATCAGCTCCCTCCCCTCCGAGGGGCACAGCTCACCTGGCAAGTGCAGAGAATGCAGGGCTCACCCTCTGGTACGAACGTCTGTCCATTCACCACCTTCCTGCCTTCGTAGTTACAATCTGCAGGGGACAGACACCGGGCCAGGGGGAGAGACAAGCTTTAACATTACAGTAACTATATAGAGATTGGATGTGATAATAACACACACACACAGAGACAGAGTGAAACAAGCAGGGAGGCAGTGTGGCCAAGTAGATAGCGCACAGGGCTGGGAGTCAGGACACCTAGGTTCTATTCTTGCCTCTTCTGGATGACCTTGGGCAAGTCACTTCCCCACTCCGTGCCTCAGTTTCTCTTCCTGCCCTTTATTTGCCTTGCCTATTTAGGGACAGTCCCTGCCCTGAAGAGGTTGCTGTGTGTATGTACAGTGCCTAGCACAATGGGTCTCTGATCTCAGCTAGGGTCTCCAGGCACTGCTGTAACCCAAACAACAACAGAAGAATCACTTCACCCAACATTGACATGCAGCCACCTCTGAGGCGAGGATGCAGCAGGTGTTTAGCAGCCCACGGCAATGCTGCACAAGAGAGTGTAGAACAGGAAGTGAAGCCAAATGTTGTACCTAATTCACACTGCTTGGGGACTTACCCAAAGGCAACACCCCAAACCTCACTAAAGTGCAAAGGGAGTTTTCATGACCACAAGTGGTTAGGGCCTTCATCTTACAACTCACCCACAAGACAGCACATCCGACTGCACAGTCCCCCTGGCACTGCGCTGGGACACTGGGGTCAGCGCTGACTGTAAGAGGAGAACACCCCATATCGAGCCTCCCTGATGCACTGGGAAAGCCTTCTACTGAGTAACCTACCCCACTCCCTGCAGCACAACACCCCACGTTGCTCCCTCCAGCACAGATCTTGGCGCCCTGGGGTCAATCTTGACTGTGAGAAGAAAGCACCCTCTACTGAGCCCCCACGCCACCCTCGGCAGCACAGCACCCCTAGCACTGCACAGGGGCATTGGGGTCAGCAATGACTCAGAGAGGAGCTCTCTGGACTGAGCCCCCCCAATGCCCCTCCTTGCAGCCTGTGAGGTCTCCCATCGCAGTACTGACCACACCAGACCCTCTTCCCCCGGTGGTGAGATCAGAGGTGGTTGAAGCCCATGGTGGTTTGGAAGTAGCCAGGGTAGAACTCCAGGGCTCACCAGGGCTGTGGCACTTACCATAACAGACAGGGCAGCATTCTCCCTCCGGGTGGAACGGGTACATACAAAAGATGATACAGTCCACAGGGGAACAAGCCACGGAGCCCAGCTGTAGGACACAGAACAGCAACACTAGGACTCTGCCTTAGCAGCAACACAAGGTAGGCAGGTGACTGGGAGACTACAACTGGCAAGAGACACAGTGGGTTACGCCTACGGCTGGTGGGAAATTCTCCTTTGAAACAGCTTTTCAACAGGAAATTGAGTTTTCAACAAAATGAAACGTTTTGCAAGAAGCGTCTGCTTTCCATGGGAAATGTCCATTTTTCATCCAAAAAAACAAATATCCAAAAATAATAATATTTTGATTAGAAACTGCTCTTGCATTGACCCATGGGAGCTTTAGTTCAATTGCCTCATGTCCCCTTCTTCTCTATGGGCTGGACTCCCTGCCTAGACTACATCTCCCATGATGCAACTGCCTCCCCCTGGTGCATGGGAGATGTAGTCCAACCAGGGAGCCCAGCCCATAGAGGAGACTGGGAGTATGAGGCACCCAAACTACAACTTCCATGATGCACAGCGACTTCATTTTTAATTGAAACATTTCTGCTTTCCAGTTTCCACTGAAAAATTGAAATTTTCTGCATAAAATTTAGAAGAAACCAATTTTTTCCCATTTTTGTTGAAATTTTCTGCAGAGGAAAATCCCCCATTTGTCAACCTGGGGAGGGCAAGCCAGACTCCCTCTGCTCCAGACCCACAGCATCCGGCCAGCCACCCCCTTCACATCCTGAGCTATCCAGGGAGGATGATCAGCAGGACTCTCCATGGACAGTGGCAGCAACAGTAGGATGATTGAGTTCCAGGACAGTGGCTGACCTCAAACCTGTCTTCACCTCATTTTCCCCACAGATGACAACTCCCATGGTACCTTGCACTCACAGCCTCACCCACTGGACTCTTCTTTCCTGGTCCAGGGACCTTGGTGCCTGCCTCCATACTCTGCATGTTATACCCATCTGGAGCAGCCCTGGGCCTGAAGTTGAAGGTGCAGCCCCAGGCGCATAAAACCCTTTGGTCTAATGGACCTGAGAGGCCTTTCCTACAGACATGCTTGGAGGGAAGGTGAAACTCTTACCAGGCAGATGCAGCTGAGGCAGGGGTCTAGGGAGGAAGGGAAGGTTTCGTTGTTGTAGAAGATCCTTCCCATGTAGGTGCAGCCTTCAGGGAGGAGAGAGAAGGAAAGGCACAGTCATGGCACCTCCCACCAGAAAGTCAACTGGGGGGCCAGGGCACACCTGGCAGCTTGGAGAGACCAAGAGCACGAACAGAGCCTGTGTGGGACACACCCAGAGCCCTCTCCACCAGAACGGCTCAAGGGATGGAGGGAGAGCCATTCACAGCTAGGTCGCTGGTTCAAAGTCAGCCCCACACTGGTGATGACCGAAAGCTGTTCCTGTCTGAGGGCTGCTTGGCCTATAGGCAGGGCCGGCGCTTCCACTAGGCGACCCTAGGTGGTTGCCTAGGGCGGCAGGATTTTGGGGGCGGCATTTTGCCGTCCTCGGCAGAAATTCGGCGGTGGGGGGTCCTTCCGCTCCGGGTCTTCGGCGGAAATTCGGCGACGGGTCCTTCACTCACTCCGGGACCCGCCGCCGAAGTGCCCCAAAGACGCGGAGCGGAAGGACCCCCGCCGCCAAATGCTCAGAGGAGGAGCGCTGCCGCCTAGGGCGGCAAAAACCCTGACGCCGCTCCTGCCTATAGGAGGGGGCTGGGTCTCCATGTCCCCAGGAGCACTCAGTGGCCTGGCTGATGTCTATCTGAGCAGAGAGGACGAGGGCTGGCTGGGCCATGGAGGGGGGAGCTACTCTGTCCCTGGGCTTCTCACTGCAGATGGTGGCTCCCTAGGAGGGGACCCCAGGCCCGGTTACCTGCTGAGCAGTCCGGGCAGCACTGGCCAGGAATTTGAATGGGGTGAGGACACGTCTCCAAACAGTCTGTCCTCTTGCAGCTCACCGAGCCGTCTGCCTGCAAGAGAGAAGCACTTGACAGAAACTCACGGCACACACAGCCTGGCCAACTGCTCCGCAGAGCCAGCCCTGGCCCATCGATGCTGTGTGCTGCCACAGTCCACCCGACGGGGGGCTGCACTTCAGTGCCAGGTGAGCACGCACCAGCAGAGAGCTGGGGGGTCCTTCTGGAGGGTTCAATATCCATAAGGCACAGTGCTCGACCCCCAGCCCCAGCCAGGGAAGGCTAGCGCAGGGCGCAGGGGGCGCGCTGCATGCTGCGAGGACAGGTAAGGAGAGTGAAGTAGAGCAGGTTCTCAGTCACCTGGCAGATGCATAACTCACAGGGATCACCCGGAGACCAGATCTGTCCGATCGGAAACTCCACCCCATTGTCATCCACGAAGCAACCTGGCCAGGGAGAGAGAGAGAGAGCTTCAGAGCTGGGCTGGGGCCGACGGGAGAGGAGGGGAGTAGAGAGGAGGGGCAGGGAGCCCAGTGGGCGCAGCCTAAGAGGTGCGGGGGCCCTGGGCAGATGACAAGGCCCTGGCACTGTGGTTAATAGACACACACACACACAGAGCCCTACACCTACCCACCCATCACACACACACCTTGCCCATCCCCCTGCCCATGACAAAAACACCCTGCGTGTCACACACAAAGGCCCCCGCCCATCGCACACACACAGGCACCCGCCCGTCGCACACACATGCACACGCCCCTGCGCAGGCTCTCACCTGACACTGGTGCAGGCTCCCGGCAGGAGAAGCAGCATTGCCCCGGGGCCAGAAGCCAGTCCTGGCGGGGACATGCCAGCTCGGGACAGGGGGCGAAGGAGCACTCCACCTCGCCACTCTGGGGAAGAGATGTGTCGCACATGAGCTGGCGGGAAAAGGGGGCAGGGTGGTGCCCCACGTCTCCTTCCTCCCCCTCCTCATCCTCACTGCACCGCAGGCCCTGCCAGAGCTTTCACGCAGAGGGCTCCAACCGAGGCAGCCTGGCCTCAGCCCTCACTCCCTTTCCACACACACCCCCACGGGCTCCTAGGAGAAGGGGCCCTCTCCCTGCTAGCCCCCCATGCTCCTACCCTGGCCTGGGCATCCCCACAGGCCATGCCTTTCCCTGGCACCTAGGTCTGGGGTGGAGCAGCCCTTTCCCTCTGCGATGCGTGAGCAGGCACTGACCCCAGGTGGTGAGGACCCCCTTGCACTGTGCTAGGGAGCCCGGGACGGGGGGCTGAGGCCTACCCGGCAGATGCAGGTGGTGCAGTTGTCTCTGTACAAGCTGAACTCGGCTCCGTGCATGTATGTGCGCCCGTGGAAATCGCACATGGCTGAGGGGGTAGGGGGAAAGGGATGGTTGGTACCGGGATGGTAGGAAACGCAGCCAGCCGAAGCCGTCACACAATGGGACCCTGGCTTCTCAAACAGGCCCCCTGGATGCAAGTCTCCAAGTGCCTCAGACCAACCCGTCCACCCCAGAGGTCACACTCCCCATTTCTAGGAGGGAAACTGAGGCACGGTGCACTTAAGCAACTTGCCCAAGTTCCCCCAGCTGGGTAGAGAACCCAGGAGGCCAGACTTGTCATCCCATGCTCTGACCACTAGACCATGCTGCCTCACCACTGACCACACACTCTCTGTGTAGTCATTGCTACCCCACCACTGAAGCAGTCGCTGGGCTCCACCACCCCAAATCCTCCTCCTCTCTGATCTACAAGACCCATTGGCCCAGCCGATGGGGCACCCCTTTCGCACCAGGAACTCCACAGAGCCTCCAGAACTTGGGGGTCGGAGGGACCAACGCAGCTGCTGAGGGACCCACCTGGCTGGCAGGGGCAGCAGTTGGCCTGGGCAGGGCTGAGGCAGGGGCCTGGAGGGCACTCAGGGGAAATGCAGGACACATTGCCGGCCTGGAAGAGAGAGAAACCAAAGGGAATACCAGGGACAGATCCAGGGCCCCGTGCCACAGACGTGGCACTGGGCAACTCTCCCCTCCTCTGGGTGCTCATTTAAACCCATGTCCAACTCCACAAGGAGGGGGCCATGTTGCAATGTCTGATCCCCCCGCCAAGGGGCCACATCTCCACCCCTGACCCACCAGCTGAGGGGCTATGTCTCTGTCCCTGAACCCCCAGCTGAGGGGCCACATCACCATGGCCACCACCTCTAATCAGTCACCTGGACAGTGACCTCACTAAGCCTCTGGCTCCCCGCTACCCTGGGCACCGATGTCACAGGAGTTCCGGGACAGGGAACAAATTCCTTGGGGAATCCCCTCCAGCCCAGTCTGGGTAACAAGCTCACATCATTCCCCAGAGACCCCAGAGGTGCCTGGATCCCCTAGCCAGTGCCATGCTCACCAGGCACATGCAGACTGTGCAATTTCCGTCAGCCACAGAGAACACATCCCCCTCAGCCCGGGCGACCCCCTCATGCCAACAGCCTGCGAGAGACGGGAAAGTAAGGGCAGCGTGAGGCTACTGGGCACGGGCCTGGGCTCGCTGCTCCGCTTGGGGGAGACATCATGAGCCTTCCCACCATGCCCTCAGGGCCACAGCTGAGCTGGGCACCCACACAGACCGCTAAGAAGCGGCCATACAGCCCAGCCAGCTGGGCACCACCCAGGCTGGGAAACAACCCACACCTGGGACAGGAACCAGCAGGGACTGAACCATCCAGGCTCCGGTGACCGCAACGGACCCCGTGGGCCTGAGCCAGAGAGACTAGGGGATGCGGGTCTCACCTGTGCAGCTGGGGCAGCACCCCCCATCCTTAGGGGGCAGCGGGTGGGAACAGGCAATCCTGCAGCTCTCCGCCTCACACACCACTTGGCCCCGCTGCAATGGGACAGGCCGGTTAGCGGGGGACTGTCCAGAGCGCGGCCAGGGGAGCCGGGGACCCGGTGGGAGGGTACGTACCTCACAGGCACAGTGCAGGCACCCAGGCTCCGTCCAATGGCTGCTGTGCTCCCGCGGCGCCCCCTGGTGCCAGCAGAGGGGAGGCGAGGTGGCAAGGGCGGGCGGCAGAGAAGCAGAGGGACGAGGCGAGGGCGATGGGACTTCCCCTTGGAGCAGCGATGGCGGCAGTGGAGAGAACGCACCCGGGGCAGCGGTGGCAGCCGGGAGCAAGGGGGATATGGGTGGTGGGGCAGTCAGCAAGGAAGGGGGCCGGGGGCTGGGGTCAGGGGCTTGTGAAGGAGGGGAGGCCCTGGGGGCTAGCTGGGGTCCCCCAGAGTTGGGAGGGAGCAGCAGAAGAGTTGGGGGGTGCTGCAGGGACTGCAGGATGGGAGACGGGGCCGGGATGGTTTTCAGGAAGCCTGGAAGGAAACACAACATGGAGCTCTTTGGGGAGAGCCGGGGCAGCTGGGTGGGGACCCAGGGACTGGTGCGGGACATGCCCAGAGTACGCTACTAGGCCCAGGGACGCTAGCTCTGCCTGTGCTGCAGGGCACAGAACCCAGCTCTCCAGACCCACAGCCCCTGTCATGGAGAACCTCCCCACGCTGTGAGCCGTGACCCCCACTCCCTCTCCGCTCTGCCAATGGGAAGAGCCCCCTCCCCACAGCACAGAATGGGGGCAGGAGCCAACCCCAACCCTAATGCTCTCCACAACAGGGGACCGTGGGCAGGCCTGCACCCCCCCCAACAGGCGGGGGAGCGGGGCCCACCCTTACCTTCGCAGGACACCCTGTCCCCGCTGAGCCGGTAGCCAGGGTGGCAGGTGCACAGGAAGCTGCCTGGTGTGTTGTGGCAGGCGTGCTGGCAGGGGCGTCTCTCGCTGGGCCGGCGGCACTCGTTCACATCTGGGGGTGGCAGAGCCAGGCGTCAGTGCCCAGCAGCAGCACCAGCTGCAAGGAAGGGCAGGGGACCCGGGGACTGTCCTTGCTCAATGGGTCTGGGCAGGAGCCAGGTGGGGCCCTTCCCCACGCAGGCTGGGACTGGGGAGAGGCCAGGCCTGGGCATTCACCACCAGCCCAGCCTGTCTGCCCACTCACCAGGGGCCCACAAAGCCGGGCGCCCCAGCGCCATGCACTGATATCTCAGGCCCGTCTGGAGATAGCCCTCAGCCAGGCCAAGGGGCAGTCAGCCTGGGGTAACCCCAGAGACTGACAGCGGGGGGCACCTCACACTGGACCTCAGGGGAAGGCAAGGCCTTTTCTCCATTTCGGAGCTACCCCGGCTCTGTAAAGGCACCATGAAGGGATTCAGACTGTAAGCTCCGTGGGGCAGGGCCCATCTCCTTGCTCTGGGTCTGTCCTGCTCCCAGCCCCACGGAAACCTGGTCTAGGAGTTGGGCTGCTGGCTGCTGCCACGACACAAATGGGCAATAATAGATGACCCCACAGCCTCATTCCCCCTCCCTCCCCCCGCAGCAGTGTGAGCTGGGTGGGACCACACTCAAGCCGCTGCAGCGACACAGGGCCGCACGGCGGGGAGCGGGAAGGGAATAGGCCAGGGGGGCCCCCTACTCGGTTCACTAAAGAGGGAGACAGTGGAACCTTAACTGCCAGGGTCCCCCCTTCTGTATCAGGGAGAAGCTAGAACAATCTCAGCCCAAGGGGCCATTTTCCCTGTTCCCCCTGAAAGCTCCCACCTCATGGGGCTGGGCTGAACATCTGCTCTGCTCCAACGGCTGCTACCTACTAGCTCCCATGCACCGAGGGCCTGATCTTCGCTCTGGCCACTGAGCCCTTCCGCTCCTGGGTCCCTTGCCATGGCCATGAGGAAGCCCCTTCACCCCTCAGTGTCTCGGCTGCCCCATTGGTGGAAGCGTGGGGATATCAGCACTCAGCTCTTCCCCTGAGCTGGGGGAGTATCACTGACTGGGCAGCACTCTGGAACCAAATCCTTACTGGAGGAGGGGGGTCTGAGAAGGGGCAGGGCTGGGTGGGAAGGGAAGAGGGGCTTCTCAGGAGGGATGGGGAGGGCCGGATCAACAGGAGGAGGGAGAGGCGCTCACCCAGGCAGGAGTGCTGGTTGCCGTGCAGGTGATAGCCGGGGCGACAGAAGCACCGGTAGCTGCCGATGCTGTTCTTGCACCGGTGCTGGCACGGAGTGGCCAGACACTCGTCCGTATCTGGAAGAGGAAAGGATGAGTCAGGCGCTCCCCACAACTCCCCAGAGCTTCCACCACCCTCCCTACACACACCGGTACCAGCCACTCGGCCCAGTCCCCACCCCCACCTTTCTCTCTGATCCCTTGTTCTGCACCCTGAGGCCCAGGGACTCACCCTGGCAGCTGTGCCGGTCGGCGGAAAGCCGCATGCCTGGGCCGCACTCACACACAAAGCCTCCCTCGGTGTTGACGCACAGCCCCTCACAGGAGGCGCTCAGGCACTCGTCGATGTCTAGGAGAGAGACAGGGCCACCTGGCAGCGGGGTCCGGGGAGGAGAGGGCACCCAGCCACTCCCATGGACACACATGCACAGCCAGACCTGTTTACGGCTGAGGGAACATGAGCACCCCAGCGGGGATGCTAAGGGAGCCCATAGATCAGCTGTAAGGAGAAAGTGGCACTCCTGTCGCAGCCAGCAGATCCAGCCTTTCCTGGGGAGAATCAGCCAGGGATGGGGGAGCTCTCTAGGCGAGGAGCTCATGCCCCTGGCTAGGTCATCGTCAGCAGGGATTGAACCTGGGACCAATGGATGGGACAAGCCTCTAATGCCAGAGCAAAAACACCCAGCTCTGCTAGCCGAGACTAAAGCAGGCTCATCCACCTCTGTCTGTGGCCTGGTCACCACACCCCAAGTGGGTGCAGGTCACCCTCTGCCACCCTGGCATCCCATGCATGGCTGCATCGCTGCCCATGCCCAGCCGGCACTCAGACCCCTCTGCTCACAGCCCTTCGGAGTTCTGCTGCTTCAGTGACCCTGGCTGCCACAGGTCTGGGCTCTGATCGGGGGTCAGCCCGATGGTGGGCGGCCTGGTGAGTGCTCACCTGTACAGCGCACGCCGTTGGCCGTCTCCACCATGGAGAAACCCAGCGGGCAGACACGGGCCACCTCCTGGCAGCCGCCATGGTTACAGGCGAGGTCACAGCCATACTCCCCGCAGGCACTGGGCGGATCTGAAACACATACAGCAGCAGGCTGACGGGCCAGTTGGGATCGCAGGGGCAGCAGAGACCCAGGAAGGAGAGATCAACACTGCAGCTTGAGGGTCACTGGGCACAGGGAGCTCCAGTGCCACCCTGTCCATGGAGAAGATGGGCTCAGGCCCACCCTGGCCTCAGCTGCAGTTAATAGAAAATGGAAGCTGCTGGATCCGGACAGCCCTCTGGCCCACTCTGGCTCTCCATGAGTGCGCTGCATGGTGGCACCACCCGGAGTCCGGGCCTGGGCTGCACAGGTGACTCTCTTCTAGAATCTTCTCTGGTTAAGTGGGTGTCTTCCGCACACCCAGCCCTCTGTCTCCGAGCTAGGAGCCGGCTCTGGATCCCTAGCCACTCCCCGCCACCTCCGCCCATGTTCTTCCTCAGACTCCCAGTCGGCTGGGTCCTCCCATGGCGGATGACCCCTCACTGTCCCTACCCGCACCTCTGTTTGCCTTGGCTCATTGAGACAGGCGCCGCAATTGGAGCAGGGTTTGGCAACTGTCCTGGGAGCCCATTGCCTGCACTATGTACTGAGAACACTGGCGCAGGAACCCACCGACACAGCCTGCCTGCAGCCCCTTGCCGGGTCACGGCCTCCCAGCGCCGCTCCGAGGCCCCCCGCTACTCCCACCACATAGTGCTTTGTGGAGTCAGACCCTCTCCAGCTGTTGGGACCCAGCCCACACTCCCTAGCTGGAGATGGGCAGCCCTGGGCTCTGATTCCTAAGGGGAGCTGGGCAGTGCGGCCTGGCAGCAGGGCAGCTGCTTGTGGCTCTCTGCCCTTGGGACAGGCCAGTCTGTGCCACCATCTCTGCAGCCCCTCACACAGGCACCACATTACCACCCAACTGCATAGATGGCTCAGCCTCCCGAGGCCTCCCAGCCCCCCGGTTTTAGCCCTTGATAGTGCCCTTCTCCTATGAATGGCTCTGGCTGCAGATAAAGGGCCACAAGCATTCAGCAAAGGGATCTGGTTACCTGGGCAGGTGATACCCTGCTCTCCATCCCGGCAGGAGCAGACATTGGGGGCGATGCACCAGCCACTGCCACAGCCAAAGGAGCAGAGTGCTGTGGGAGAGGGCCCGGGAGAGACGCCGGTCAGGACACAGAGGGACCCCTCGGTGACATCTCCACCCGAGGCAGCAGCTCTTACATACCCAGTCTGGCATGGGCCAATGGGGAGAGCAGGCACTGCCTGGAAAGAGCCCCTCAATCCCCTGCTGGACAGACAGGCTGCAGATCCCGTGGGAGAGCGTTGGCCGCTGGAGGCAGGGGATGGTGGGGGCACATGAAGGAAGCAGTCGGGGGGAGGGAATGGATCTCTTGGGGAACGGGGTGAATACGGACCCCTCTCGGCGATGGGAGGAGGGGCAGGAGCCATGATGGGCATTTCTCCAAGGGGTGGCCTGGTCAGTGGTTGCCATTACCCCTCCCCACCCCACCCCGGGTGCCATTGTGCCATGGAGAGGCAGAGTACCAGGCACCTGGGAGCTGATAGGGGTGGTGCTGTCTGTGCTGCAGGCACCAGGTGGTGGTGGTGGTGGGTCATGGAGGGCACAGGATACTCACGCAGAGTGCACTGCCCGCTGGCTGGGGATAGCATCCACCCAGGGCAGCATCCACTCCCAAAGCCCGAGAGGCAAACATGCGGCCCCACACGGTGCCTGGGAAGGAGAGAAACATCAGATTCTCTGGGACGGGGCTTCAGGGTGGCGAGAGCGACCCCAGAACGAAGGTGCAGGGGGGATATAGGGAAGCATGGGAAGGACCAGCTGCCCCTACCCCTTCTGCTGCAGATGCAGGGATGGCCCCTCTGGGCAGAGACCCAACTAAGGCCCCATGGGGGTTAGCACCAGGCAGCAGGATGCAAGACCTGGGGGTTGCTTGGCTTTCCATGTTCCCTGGAGCCCTTGCTTTCCTGAGGCTGCGACTCCACCAGGGCCCCACTGGGAGCTGCCCCTAGGAGACCAAGAGTGTGAGCTCTATGCTGGGGAACAGGGTCCTGGGACCGACATCCCCTCTGCTCCAAACAGGAACTGCTGGGGGAAGGGCAGCCCAGGATTCCCTCATCCTTCCCCCTGCCCTTGCAGGGAGCAACAGTGCAGCGACACACACCCCTGAGCAAAAACCTGGAGTGTGACCCAGACCCAGACAGAGACACACGCAGGCAGACAGATGGTGGGTAACACACACACAGTGAAGGCCTGGTGTGTGACCTGGACAGACAAGCAAAGGGGAAAGGCAAAGACAGACCCACAGGGAGACAAACACTGAGAGGGACAGACAGACACACACAGGGCACAGTGAGGCACAGCGATCACACGTGGACAGACACGCAGGAAGACTGAGTGTTCCACACACACACCCAGACCCGGACCGACAGACGGACGGGAAGGGCAGAGCCCACCCCTGGCCAGACACACACAGGGAGGAAAAGGGCCCGAGCCTTGTACGCACAGGACAGGCGCAGGGCAGCGAGATAGAGCCAGGCGCAGCGCTCACACGCTGACACGCCCCGCGCACGGACACACGCCCAGGGGGCAGCCGGACACGAGGCACGGTGCACACACAGCGGCGTGCGGGACAGACGGACCACGAGATCCCCCCTCTCCCGGGGGTGGTGCCACAGACAGACGCAGGCGCTGGGGCCACGCTCCGCTGCCTGGCTTGACCCCCGCGGCACCGGGCGGCTCCCGCCGTCTTGCCGGGCGCCTGGGACTTGGCTGCCCCCAGCATGGGGGCTGGGGTCGATACCTGTCCGCGGCAAAGCTGGGCGGCTTCTTCCTGCCGGAATAGGCGCTGCCCGGGAGGACCAGGGACACACAGGCAGCCCCCAAGAGCAGCCCGGCCAACATGACAGGCGTCTCCCGTCCGGAGCCCCTTCCTTCCTCCCGCCCCGGGCCCTGTCCTCCTCCCCCGGCGGGCTGGGGGCGCTCCACGAGCTGGGGACCCGCGCGCACTGATGCGCCACCCCCAGGGCGCAGCTCTCCGGTCCCCCCAGCAGCGGGCGTGTGCGAGCGAGCGCCGGAGCGAGCTTCCCCCTCCCCACGGCGGGCAGAGGCACCGCACCGGGGGAGCAGCAGGAGTGGGAGGTCCAAGCACAGCCGCTCTGTCGCTGGAAGGCGTGGCGGAGGGAGGCGCAGCACCCCCTCGTCCCCTTTCCCACATCTGGCAAGGCTGGCTCCGGCTTCCCCTCCCCCTGGGCCGCTTGCCCAGCCCTGCCTGCACACGGACCCACCCGAGATACACGGCTCCAGGCCAGGCGCCCGTCGGGGCTGAGCCAGCAGCTAGGTATAGACTGTGGGCGGAGCGGGCACTTATCGGGCCCCAGGCAGGCAGGGGCCAGGGTGCCCGCCTCCCCCTGGGCTGACAGCATGTGGCCTGACTTACACCTGTGTAAACGGGGGCTGCTGCAGTAAAGCAAGGGGACCACTTCACCTGACCCTCCTCTTCTCTTAGGAGCTCCCCCACCCCATCAGCAGCCTGAACTGCTGGGCCCAGGAGCCCCAACACACCCACCTCTCCAGCTGTGAGACAGTGGTGTTAATGCAGCCTGGCACGTGGGGTCACAGCACCACTTGGGTTTGGCCCACCCCCGGGACCCCAGTTCCTCTGCCTGTGATAAAGCAGGCACACAATGTTTCCAGCTCAGGCAGCCAGGATTGTTAGTGTAAGGGGAGGGCTGGGATCGACAATGCACAGACACACACCGAGACAGGCCCTGCCTGGCTGAGATCAGGGCCCTTTTGTGCCAGGAGCTGACCAGACCCAAGAGTCCCTGCCAGAGGCAGGATTACAACCCAAGCCGCCTGCATCCCTCTCCCCTGCCTCACAGTGAGTGGGTGATGGAATTTAGGATTTCCTCCTAAACAGGGGGTTCAACAGCCTTGTTTCTATAACTAATCCCTGCCTAAGATTCCAGCCAGGGAAATTAGGCCCATAGTACAACAGGTGGATTACACCTAGGTCTGGGGAGAGGTTTGGAAGGAACTAGAGAGCTCTGTAAGGGGATATATTGAAACCAGAGGCCTGCTAGCATTCTGCAGTGGGATGAAGGATTCTGCAGCATTTGGGTGTGCACGACTGCACAGCTGCCTGCAAGACCCCCGAGCTGGCCCCCTCTCCTTTGCATGGGTCAGAGAGCAGGTCAGCCTCAGTGAGCTATAAATAGAAACTGACATTGTGCATTGGGCTGCTCAGCTAGAGATCACACAACTACATAGGGAAAAAACCCTGAAATGCAGCCACCTCTGGAGTGGAACGGGGCAGCTGTTTAACAGCAACGCTGCACAACAGGTTGGGACAGGAAGTGAAGGATCTTGGAGCCTGTTGACACAGCAGAGAAAATTTAGGGAGCAGCCCAAGTGGAAAATGGCTAGAGAACTGGGATTAACACACCCCTGACCCTGCAAACAGCACAGCAGGACTGTCAGCAAGCACAAGCAGACGGATGGTCAGTGTTCTGTTTATATTCCAGTAGCACCTTGAGGCCCAACTGAGATTTGGACTGCATTGCACTAGACCAGGGGTAGGCAACCTATGGCACGCGTGCCGAAGGCGGCACACGAGCTGATTTTCAGCGGAACTCACACTGGCCACTCACACAGTGGTCCTGGCCACTGGTCCGGGGGGCTCTGCATTTTAATTTAATTTTAAATGAAGCTTCTTAAACATTTAAAAAATCTTATTTACTTGACATACAACAATAGTTTAGTTATATATTATAGACTTATAGAAAGAGACCATGTTAAAATGTATTACTGACACGCGAAAGCTTAAATTAGAGTCAATAAATGAAGACTCGGCACACCACTTCTGAAAGGTTGCCGACCCCTGCACTAGACACTGTACGCATCATACGGGATGATGCCTGTCTGGCAGCCCTTGCAGCCAAAACTAACAAGACACAGAGTGGGAGGAGAGGAAGGTTTATCACTCCCCTACAGATGGGGAACTGAGGCACAATGACTTGCCCAAGCTCACACAGGGAATAAATGGCAGAGCTGGGAACTGACCCCACATCTTGTGAGTCTGAGTCCACTGCCCTATCCACTGCCCCCCCCTAAAATGGCACCTCCTGCCCCATGCTACAGAATTGCTTCCATACTCCATACTAACACACTTTTGAGCAGCATCTGGATTTTGCTAGACCGTCTCCCATCCAAATGCTGGCTAGGCTTGACCCTCTTAGCTTATAAGAGCCAACAGAACACACAGGAGCCTTAAGAGCTCAGTCCAATACAGGTCCTGCACAGCGTGTCAGGGGATGCAGCATCCACACGAGAACCCATTCTTGTTTTGAATGGTGCCTTCTACAGTTAGTTGTTGCTCAGCTGTGCAGAATCTCTCTCTTTATAACAGGTGTGTCCAGCACAATGGGGCCTGGTAACTACGTGCCACTGCAATAAAACTGTTACTAAGGATGAACACCACTTAGCAAGCAAGCTGCTGAGTTCCTCCAGAATTCATTCGTATAAGTGACCTGCCAAGGAAACGCTTAATGGAGCTTTTGCCCTTGTCTAGCTTGTTTGCGATGGATAGAGGCCTGAAATTCTTCCCCATTGCCACTGGGTTTTGCACTAGAAATTCACATCTTGTCTCCCCTGGAAGACTCTATGGATCACTGAAGAACAGGGTGGTTGGATAACATCACAGGTACAAAGGATGTAACAATTGTAGAAGTAGTTTGTTTTTTTAATGCAGACTGTTTAAAGCTCTGTTTAATTCAATTGCCCTGCAAATATTTGGGAGAAAAGATAATTCAGTTCAATAAGGATTCAAAACAAACAGGCAACATAAAATTCCTTTCAGGCTCTCTTCTTACCATAAAGCATAAAGGGCAAAAGCCTGACTTTTATTTCCCCCCACACACTTTTAAAGAATAATACATGGAAGATTTGGGGCCTGATCCAAAGCCCAGTGGATGAGTTCTGTTGAGTACAATGGCTCATAGAGAGCATTGAACAGAAGAGCATTTCCCAGGCAGCATTTTGTAGTGTAAGGCACATCCCCTCATTTGTGTGCATATAAAGATCTGTCAGTTGTTCTTTAGTGACTCAGCTTTCATTTAAAATAAAGGGGAAGTGACCAGCTATCGTTGCAAAGAAAACCTCCAAAACATGATCTGTGCATAACTGATGCAGCAATAAGTGTCTGAGTTTGCAGAGAGCCTGAAACAAGTGCTCTGAGATGTGACTGCCCCCATCATTTCAAAAGGCACTCACTCAGATGCTACTAATGATGCTTTAAATGTCAATATCACTAATTCACTGCTCAAAGCACATAAGGAAGGAGAGGAAACATCACATTAACATCAACAGCAATGTTTCACAATGCACAGAGAGTGCATGCATTGAAGATGCATGCATTAAGATGTGTAGCTAAGATGTATGGCAGAGCTGAAGTGGGGCCACAACTGGTTTTATTTTCCTAAGGGGGAGGAGGGGCTCAGTTTCAGTCATTTAGGAAACTACAGAAATGATAAAAATAACGAGGACTCCGGTGGCACTTTAAAGACTAACAGATTTACTTGGGCATAAGCTTTGGTGGGTAAAAACCCCACTTCCTCGTTTTTGTGGATATAGACCAGGGATCGGCAACCTTTCAGAAGTGGTGTGCCGAATCTTCATTTATTCACTCTAATTTAAGGTTTCGCGTGCCAGTAATACATTTTAATGTTTTTAGACGGTCTCTTTCTCTAAGTCTATAATATATAACTAAACTATTGTTGTATGTAAAGTAAATAAGGTTTTTAAAATGTTTAAGAAGCTTCATTTAAAATTAAATTAAAATGCAGAGCTCCCCGGACTGGTGGCCAGGACCCGGGCAGTGTGAGTGCCACTGAAAATCAGCTCGCGTGCCGAAGGCGGCACGTGTGCCATAGGTTGCCTACCCCTGATATAGACTAACACGGCTACCCTCTGATATTTTAAAGAAATGACCTTACCCCAAGCAACAGGCATAGCAACCATGAAGAAAACAGGTCAAAAGTCACTGTGGGGAGGGAAATGCAATGATCAAAAGCCAGAGATAATAAAACAAAAACCAAAAAAACAGGCTGAGAGCAATCTGACTGTCTAGGCACAGAATCCAGACTCATTTCAAAGGGTCATGGTCCACTTCTTTCTATCCCTAAACATAGTCTTTCTAAATAAAGACATTTCCAAATATGGGCTTTTTAATAGTAGATTTTTCGAAGACACAATGGCAGGGCAGTTCTGGCTGAACATTTCAGATTTGTAAAACCAAGCCTGCAAGCTTTTATAGAAGCTCGTGTTTCAGAAACACCACCTACGTCTGTCTGCTCATCCCTCTTGGTTAGGTGATACGCACATGGGCTTTTTAAATGGAGCTTCTATTTTGAGGGGACTATTTGGTTATTCATATTAGAGTAGAGTCCAAAGGCCCCAGCCAAGATCAGTACCCCATTGTGCTAGGCACTATACACACACAGTAAAAATCCCTATGCTTGAGATCTTACAGTTTAAATAGTGGGAGGGAAAGCAGCAGAGGTGAAGAGACTTGCCCGAAGTGGGAACAGAACTTTGGTTTCCTAGGCCAGTGCCCACCCTGCCACCCCCAGGCAGGCTTAATACTTGGCATTTTTCATCCAAGGATCTCAAGGCACTTTGCAAAACACTGATTAAGCCTCACACCACACCTGACCTATTAGCTCCTCTCCACAGATGGGGAAACTGAAGCTGGCAGAGACTGCAACTTATCCAAGTCAACAGCAGGGGTGGGAACAGAACCCTGGAGTCATGACCCTCAAACCATTTCTTCAGGGAAAGCAACTAGTCGCTTTGCAAGTCTCCTGTTGTGAAGCTACTTGGCAACTCACTACCCAAAAGGGTATAGCTTCCTCCTAGGTTAGGTGGTCTCATTTTGCCTGCCAGGGGACAGCCAATACCCATGACCCTGCTCAGTGCCAGCTTAACACCATTGGCAAGCTCAGCTCTGTGCAGGCACTCCTTGAGAATAGCTTGGGTGTGATCGTGCTATCCCGTTAGCCAGCCAGCTACACTGGTCTCAGAAGCCTTCAGGAAGGCATCTAAGCCATGAAGCAGCAATTGTACAGCTACACTAGATAGGGCCTGGTCTCTGGGCAAACACTATGCATGCGGCTCACAGTACAGAGGCACAAGAACCTGCTGACCTAACAGATCTAGGGGAGTAGTTCCTTTCTATCCCCTGCTGCAGAGCCAAGGAACTGCACTTTGTTCCTCCAGGCTCAAGTGCCAACTGGGGACAGCTCCTGCTGTGTAATCAAATCTTGGTGAGTGTAAAGTGATCAGGAATGGTTAACCTCACTCTCAGACAGCCTGGATCACAGTCAAGGTGCATTATAGGGGGCAGGTGGAGTAAAGTAGCAGGTTCTAAACCACTGCAGGAGCTGGGCTATCAGAATAGACAGGAACAAAGATCTGATGAGTTTGCCATCACTTATAGCCACCATATGCAGTGTGGCACCAGATCAGATACCAGACTAGAAAGGATCGCTGGTCTAATCTAGAGTGGCGAGAGCTAGAATTAGGGTGACCAGATGTCCCGATTTTATAGGGACAGTCCCGATTTTGGGGTCTTTTTCTTATATAGGCTCCTATTACCCCCCATCCCTGTCCCGATTTTTCAGATTTGCTGTTTGGTCACCCTAGCTAGAATACCAATCTGGAGGGGACAAGCGGGCTGAACTGGCATGGAGGACTCCTATGTTCCAAAGAGTCACTTTATAATATTAGAGATACCAGGTGGATGAGGTAATATCTTTTATTGGACCTTCTGTTGGTGAAAGAGAAACTTTTGAGCTTACACAGAGCTCTCCTTCAGGGTTGGGAAAGGTACTCAGTGTCACAGCTAAACAGAAGGTGTGACAGACTGTTTAACACAAGGACCTGGGCGGCAGGTACGTAGACAGGGATAGGCTGTGCCTTCCCAAAACAGCCTAGCGTGGCCCTACCCACATTCTGCCCCCAAAGCCAGGCCCCGTCCTGCAGTTCCCACTCTGCCTTAGATGGCCTGCCTCCAGCAGGGAGTCAGGGGGGCTGGTGCACCAGGGCTGGGAGCACTGCAGCCACGCTACCCAGCCTCCCAGAGCTGGCCATGGCACCTGGAGCACCGGGGCTGGGGCCTCACCTCCCCAGCAGCCTGGCACTGGGGCCACCATGAGGGTTCTCTGGGCTCCTGCGGAGGAGGGGGGCAAAAGTGGAGGGGCCGGGGGCCAGCCTCCCCCAACAGCCGGATCACCGGCCACCCATGCACAAGGAGTTAACGTTACAAAGGACCATCCAAGGTGAAGTCGGCAGTTAACACCTATGCAGTTATAGGACAAAAATGGGGGTTAGTGGGTTGTAGAGTGTTGTAATGAGCTATAAATCCAGTGCCTTCATTGAGTCCATGATTTTTAGTGCCTAGCAAAGTTATAAATGTAAGCTCCCAAGCTCATCCTTCAAAGGCGTCGTGAAGATTTCCTTTGAGGGTGAGGACAGAGGGGTCAGCTATGGAGAGATCACTTTGTGAAAAGCGTTCGCTGACAGGATTGTATTTTTTTCTTTTGTTTTTCTGTGTGAGTTCACATGTATCACGGTAACATCTAGAACGCCAGAGGAGATCACAGTCCCAAAGTGCGGAGTGCTGCACATACTCATAGTAAGAGAGAGTCCCTGCCCACACTCTAATAGCGAAGACAGACAAATGGAGAAAGGAAGAATCATTATCCCCATTTTACAGGCAGGGAACGGTGACCCCGAGAGACTAAGTAACTGGGCTGAGGTTACATGGGCAGTCAGTGGAGTGGAACCCAGGCCTGCCAAGCCCCAGCCAGTGCTGTAACCACTAGACCAGGGGTCCCCAACGCGGTGCCCGCGGGCACCATTACACCCACCGGGGCGTCTAAGTGCTCCCGCGTAGCGGTTGTCATTTTTTTTTCTTTTGGTCCGCCGGCAGCGCTCGGGGTTTTGTTTTTCTTTTGCTCTGCCAGCAGTGCTCGGGTTTGTTTGTTTTTTTGCTCCGCTGGCAGCGCTCGGGGCTTTTTTGTTGTTTTTTTTTGGCGCCCGCTGGCAGCGCTCAGGGTTGTTGTTTTTTGTTTTGGCGCCCGCCAGCCGAAAAAGGTTGGGGACCACTGCACTAGACCATCCTGTCCTTTGCAGAATCACTTTTGCCCAATGGATTGTTTCATTAGCTCAGGTGAGAAATATTGACTGCTCTGCTGCCTGACCCACACTCCTCCAGATCTGCTGTCACCCATTTCCCATGGGAGATGCTAACAGCAGGGTCCTTGGCCTCACTCTCCTACCAGTGTGCAAAAAGGTACTGGAGCACAATGGGCCAGCCCCCACACCACAGAGCCTCTCACAGTTCATTCTTTATTTTATTCACAAGCAACAAGACTGGAGGGAGATGGGCTGCTGTGAAAGCAGTTCAGTTTGATAGACAAAGCTATTATCTCAGCCACATGGTGACCCAGAGTAAGGTGCTGGGGTGAATCTACAGAGACAATGCAAAGTGAGCCAGGACTATGTTAGGGCAGGAGTTCTGGCACCTTCTTCTGAAGCATCTGCTGCTGGCCACTGTCAGAGAGGAACTGGTCTGGACGGACCACGGGTCTGAGCCAAACTGATGATCTCGTTGTTCCTAATCGCAGAGATATTTACACTTGCTCATGCTACTGGGAATTGTTGGCAGAACTTCTAAGCTGGGGGAGACTGCCCTTTCAGGCATCTTGTCATGGGAACACACTGCTCCTCTGCCCCACTGGCAGCAGACTGAACCCGAGAAATTCATCCCACACAGCTTGGCACGAGACAGCCAGAACAGCAAGCCAAGAGGCAGGGCACGTGGGAAGCCCCTTAATAGGTGCAAAAAGTGATGGTGAAGCTGTCCTTTTAATTCTATCAAAAAAAAAAAAAAATCCAGGGATTCATTGTCAAAACCAGGGGTTCTCAAACTGGGGGTTGGGACCCCTCAGGGAGTCGCGAGCTGTCAGCCTCCACCCCAAACCCTGCTTTGCCTCCAGCATTTATAATGGTGTTAAATATATAAACAAGTATTTTTTAATTTATATGGGGGGGAGGGTCACTCTCAGAGGCTTGCTATGTGAGAGGGGTCACCAGTACAACAGTTTGAGAACCACTGGTCAAGATCATTCCCATGGTAACCGTCACTCTGCTCTACAGAGGGGATGGACACATTCTAGAAAGGTCTCCCAGTCTTACCTTTCCCTTGAGTATTTGGGTAACACTGGAGCACCATATGCTTAGGTACATGCCTAGATCTGTAAGAGGAGCATGCACAGTAATGCCTTCAGAGCACTCTGCACGAGGCAAAGCCCACATTCCTCAGTACAGAGACAAGTCTGAGATGACTGTCTCCAAAGTGCACACACAGAAGAATGCATCTGGGAAAGGCTCTCACCTCCTTCCCCACAATCTGATCGATCCACTCAGCTGTTCAGCTCTGTCCAACTCCCCCTGCAGGCTGTGTGTGAGCTGAGACAACCAGGGGGAAGTTTAAGCCCAAAGGATCATTTCTGGAGAAAGCTCAAGGCAATGGAGAACAGGGATGTGGAGTGAGAGTTCCCTGTGGAGCGAGAGTTCCCTGTGGAGCATAGCAGGGATATGGCTCCTGTAGCAATGACCCACAGAGCAGGGAGGGCACAGCACTACAAATCAGCCCCGTGGCAGAACAGAGGGACAAGGAGAAGGCAGGAGCCAGACCTTTCCTCTTGGACTCTACTTTATTTGGTAAAACTCAGAAACCAAACCACAGAGATTTCACTTTCCAGACTCTTCCTCCCTGAGCACGCCACAAATCCTGTGGAGAGAGAGAGGCCTTCTCTACCCTTTGAGCTTCACCACCCAGACAAACAGGCACCTCCACAAGCCAGCACGGTATCTCCCCCATCTTCCCAGCACCAGAGAAGAGCCTCCAGCCCATCCTCATTACAGAAGCAGAAGGGGGTGCAGGAGGCTTCCACTTCAAAACACACTGAATCAAAGAAAATCAAATAAAAAGATACTAAAGACAACAGTGAACGAGTGAGCCACGGGGGAAGTCCAGGCAGGGGTGACCCTTCAGCCAAGCGCTAGCAGTTACCCAATGGGAGCAATCGGCCATGACCAGTCCTGGGTTGGGAGCCGAGGTCCACAGGATTGGTGAACCCAAGCAGGAAATGACATGACGCCCAGCCAAAATCACATCCCCAAGTCCCTAGCGAGATGGCTTCAGTTCAGAGGTTCTCCCCTTCCACCCGGGAAAATAATCGCAGCCTCTGGTGTCATAGTGCAACTGGCTAGGGACCCCCTGGCTGCAGGTGGGAAGAGACTCCATATTCTACCATGGAGGAAGATGCTAGGAGATGAGTCCGAATCCTATTAATGGATCCGGGTCAGCTCCTCCACGATCTTTATCAGGTCGTCCACGGTGGCCTCTCTCTTCATGCCACTGCCATCGTCAATCTGCAACAAGGGACAGATGTGTTACAGCAGCATGACTGGGGGGAGAGGAGGAACACAGCTCCTACAGAAGCACCCCTGCATGGACCAGGGTGAAGGAGTGCCATTCAAAAGACTAGTACCAAGAACAATTTCCCAAGATCCTCTGCTGCTCACCTGGAACTGACCAATTCTCACACCCGGACCCCATCTCACCTGTAGGTTTGCTACCACCTCCTGCATTTTGGGCCGGCTGATGTCCAGGAAGCTTTCAATCAAGTCACCATCAATGAACCCTGTGGCTGGCTCCGTCTTGCGCTCAGTGTGAAATGATCTCCAGGTGCAAGTGAGAGTCAAGGAGCAAAACCCACTTAAACTGCATCATCCTTGGACTCCCTTAAACACCACTCAGAACAGAACTCCACCCCCGGGCATGCACAGCAGCTTCGTAGGACACACACTGCCCCGCTTCCCACACATACATGCTACATCCACGACCAGTGCAGCATTTGATTTACATCATGGCCCAGTATTTGAGAGAGAGACTGTGAGCTCTCTGGGGCAAGGACTGTGTGCCAAGCCCAATGGAGTCCCTGACTCCGACTGCAATACAACACACACTGCCGGATGCATCCTGCTACTCTGCAGAGCAGCTCAAAACATTCCCCCTACCCACTGGTAGAGTCCCTAGGGCAGTGGTCTCCAACCTTTTTTATGCACAAGATCACTTTTTGAACTTAAGATCAACCCAGAACCTACCTCGCCCCTTCCCCGAGGCCCCTTCCCTTCCCCAAGGCCCCGGCCCGCTCACTCCATTCTCCCCTCCCTCTGTTGCTCGCTCTCCCCCACCCTGACTCACTTTCACCAGGCTGGGGCAGGGGGTTGGGGTGTGGGAGGGGCTGCAGGCTCTGGGCTGGGTCCAAGGGGCTCGGAGTGTGGGAGAGGGCTCCAGGCTGAGCCTGGGGCAGGGGGTTGGGGTGCAGGAGTGAGGGGTGCAAGCTCTGGGAGGGTGTTTGGGTGCAGGCGTCATATGGTCACACTGCACCTAATCTCATAGAATCCACTGGACATTTCATGAGTTTTACTTTTTATTAGTGTCATTTGTGAATTATAGATCCAAAATCCTTCAGGGATTGTCACAAATCAGTCTAACATTCTCAACTGTGGGGTGTGCACTGGCTGAGCCTGGGGCAGTGGGTTGGGGTGCAGGAGGGGGTGGAGAGGTGGGCTCTTGGGGGGAGTTTGGGTGCAGGAGGGGGTTCCGGGCTGGGGCAGGGGGCTGGGCTGTGGGGTCTGGGAGGGAGCTCCGGGCGGGGGTGCAGGAGTGGGTATGAGGTGCATGCTCCGGCCAGGAGGTGCTTACCACAGGCGGCTCCCAGTCAGCAGCGCAGCAGGGCTCAGGCAGGCTGCCTGCCTGCCATGGCCCCATGCCGCTCCCAGAAGCAGCAGGAGCCCGGGTGGTGGGAGAATTTATGGAAGTTCACCAGATCTTTGTGTAACTGTGACCCACTGTGGTGAGCTCTGATCACTTAAACATGGTGTCCCTGGCACTTTGAGCTTTGGCACCAATACCCATGGGCAATGGTCACCAACCCATCGATTGCGATCAACTGGTCGATCCTGGAGCCTCAGCCAGTCGATCGCAATCTCGGGGGAGTGGGGCAGCAGGTCTCCGTGCGCTGCCCGTGCCTGCAAGCGCCATCCCCACAGCTCCCATTGGCCGGTTCCTGGGGACGGTGCTGGGGGTGGGGGCAGCGCGCGAAGCCACCTCCCCCCTCCCTTCCCCCAGGGGCCACAGAGATGTGCCAACAGTCAGCCGCTTCCAGGAGTGGTATGGGGCCACGGCAGGCAGGCAGCCTCGGAGCCCTGCTGCGGTGCTGGACTTTTAGCGGCCCGGAGATTGCGATCGACTGGCTGAGGCTCCAGGATCGACCAGTTGATCGCAATCGACGGGTTGGTGACCACTGCCCTAGGGTATTGGTGCCAAAGCTTGAAGTGCCAGGGACACCATGTCCAAGTGATCAGAGCCCACCACAGTAAATCACAGTTACACAAAGATCTGGTGAACTTCCATAAATTCTCCCACCACCCGGGCTCCTGGAACTCACTCTAGGCTTTGGCTCATCAATTCATGAGTCAGCATTCTAGCACTCGCTTTATCAGCCTCTATCCCACTCATGGCACAGCCTAACAGTCACGGTTTAGGTGACTGCCACTGTAAAGGCACCTTCATTGCTAAGCTCCTAGATCTGCTAGAGAAGGTGGCACAGAGCGGGAGGATGGGGAAGGATATAAGGAGTGCTCGATCTTGCCCACACTCTTGATGACTTTATTGAGTCTGTTCTGCATATCCAGCAGGAGGTTGTACCAGCTTTCTGACAGTGATGTCACCAGCCCTGCAAGAGAGGAGAGGGCCATGAGGGGCAGGGCTGGACGCAGCAGTTTCCTGGCAACCCTTGGGCCACATGTTGCAGCTTCCAGCAGGCTGGGAATAGCAGGCTCTTGCCTGGCAGTTAATGGGTAGAGATGGTCAAAAGTGCTCCCCCCGCCCAGGAAATTTAAATGGAAGTGAAAAAAATCACTCTCTTGCATATTTTCCACAGAAAACTTCATTGTTCAGCAAAAATTCAAACCCAAAAAGATTAAAATCCAGAAAAGCTGGTGCCTCTCAGGAGCTGTGGTTCAGGTACCTGATGCTCCCATTCCATGTAGGCCAGGCTCCCTGATGGGACTACATCTCCCATGATGCACCACAGTGTCGCCTCTTGGAGAGGGATGGCAGCACATCATGGGACATGTAGGCAGCCTGGGGAGCCCAGCCAAGGAAAGCAAGTGGGAACATGAGGAAACAACTACAACTCACATGAGGCACCGCAGCAGCATTTCTAAATAAAAAATTCTATTTTTTTTTTAGCAGAAGTATTTTAATTGCCCCCCCAAAAAATCAAACTTTGCCGGTGAGAGCGGACACTGTGCAAATATTTTCAATTTTTCATCAAAAACCAATCTGCCCAGCCCAACTAATGGCTCCAGGAGGGCTCTGCTACCGAATCCACTTTAGCAGCTTCCTTTCAAGGCCCATGTTAGTGCCCCCTCCAGGATCTGAGATCCCCACACAACAGCCCTAGCAGCAGGGCGGGAGGCAGCCGAGGAGCTCTCCCCTTACCGATCATTCCGTTGACCGTGCCGAAGAGCACCGAGCCCTGCGTCGGCGTGGACGTCTCGCCCAGGTTCTGCATGACCAGGGAGCCATGACAGAACACGTTGACAAACTCTCCCAGGTGGAACAGCCCCACTTCCTGCAAGTGCTGGCGCTCCTCGTCGGTTGTGGCAGCGCTGAAATGCAAGGACCCTGGTAGGCACCGGGGTAAGAACACAGACCAGAGGCACCACAGAGACATGTCCCCCTGCACACAAGCACACTCCCCATTCCAGTACTCTGAGCTAACACATGCACCTCCCCACAGCCACATTCCACACACAGAAGAGAGGCAGGTCCTGCCAGCTAACACCCATCTGTAAAGGGTGGGGATGATAGGATGTACCACCCCACCACCACCAGGCACTGCGTCATGCCCAGAGCCAGCTTACCTGTCCTTCTGGCACACAAACAGATTAAAAGCATTCTCTGCTCCCAGGAAGTTGTCATCATCCAAGATCTCCACAGCACTCATCCAGTTTGGGTTGAAGTCTCGAGCAATCTTAAAGGGGATGACACACACCAGGGGAGATCAGGCCCTGCTGTGAGCCCCCAAGGTGATATCCTCATGGAGCCACCCTGCCCCACCCAACACCAAGGTTACAATGGCATGGGGGGATCCCACCCAGCTCTCTGAGCCCAGTGATGAAGTCAGGTGGAAGGAGGAAGCGCCAGCCCATGTCAGAGCTAGAGGAAGGAGGTTTGCACATTCACAAGGCCCCTTGGAGGAGCAGCAGGACAGCACAAACTTCAAACAGTTGATGGGATCACGATCCCATCTCCCTAGGAGAGGGACTCTGTGCCAGTTTCCTGCAGAAGTGGCTCTTTCTGGAGGAGCCTAGGAAGGTGGGGCCTTTGGATGGAAAAGCAGGCTGATCCCTGGGAGGATTACACCAGAGAGCCAGCTAACCCAGCAGCACATTCCCTACCCCAAGAACGTAACAAGGATCCTGGCAGGGCAACCCATGTTGCTTGTATGGGGGGCTGGTCTCTCATCAGGACACCTTGTACTACCAACCCTGGATCCCACCACAGGAAGCCAGGACAACCCACCTCCCAGCCCCATGGCAGGCACCAGATATTGCACAAAGCATCCTTTCCTCAAGGCCTGTGACACTGAACCAGATCCCCCAGCAGCCTGTCTCACAGGAGCCCACAGAGATCTGCCAAGGGGTGGCTTCAGTAGATCCTGTTTTTAGGGACACTGCGCCTCAAAGGGAAGCCCAGCTCTGTTGGCTCTCCTCTGGCCAAACTGCCCTCTCCTCACCCCACAAGCTGCTCTCCCTTTCCTGAAAGCCCCTTGCTGTACCACAGGATCGAGACCACCATCCTTTGGATCACCCTGGGTGGAAGAGTATCGATACCTCCTCAAAGTTACCCTCCATGGGCTTGTAGGCAAGAAGCAGGACAGAGCGCATCAGATCTCCAACCAGGATGAAGTCCCCCTTGGTCTTCACGTAGAGAGCCATGATGTTATTGTAATGGTTACACTCTGTGCGCAGCTCCTTCTCTGCCGTCCACTCATACAGACGCACCTGAGGGAACAGACGTGAGCCAGGGCCAGCACAGAAACATGAGGGACACAGCAGCCCAGAATAGCCCAGCACACCAGAGCTCAGGAGCTCTTTCAATCTCGTGGCTGAGCCGCCTCCCAACTATGGCGGAAACTCTTCCCTGGGATATCCAGGGCCTTGCTGGAGCCTTACCGTGCTGTTGATGCTGGCTAGGAGCTTGCCGTTGAACTCCACCATGGAATACACAGCCCCTTTCACTTCCTTCTCGGCCAGACTCTGCAGTTTCCCTGGAAAGCACCAATAGACTCTTTGGTTACCCTCTGTGTCCCACAAGAGCAGCTACAAGACCCTCTGTGGAACCCAAACAAGATGTTCTACTCAAGTCTGTTCTCTCCCTAGAAAGGCTAAGTCCATTTCTCAGCCAGTCTGTGGGCAACTGCTGGCACAGTGACGGTAGCAGAAGGATGTGAGAGGTAAGACTGGAAAGACCATGGGATTGAGACTCTGGCTCCGGAAGGAATTTAGGGTGAAGGATTACTGTGTCCTAATGGGAGATGGGGAGAAGTTACCATAATTTGGAGGTTGGTTCACAGCAGAGCAAAAGCCCCCAAGCAGCAGAACAGCCTGGGGGCACAAGCTTTCTCATGGACAACTGGCAACCATCTGTCAGCAGGCCTGTGAGGGAAGCCAAAGTGCCTGTTGCAGTGATGTCCATTCCCAATCCTCTGAGATTAGGGGGTGACCTCCCTCGGATGATTGGAGTGCTGCCAGGAGAAGGACCCCGTACAGGAACTCAGCCTTCTCCCTCTTACCATCTGAGTAGTGGAAGACTACAATGCGACCCTGTTTGGGCTCAGCCTCCTCAGGATACACCATGGCCGTGCCCACGATGAAGTACGTGTTGGGGTCCTTGCCCAGCTTGCAGGAGACCAGGCTTAGGGCGTATTCATTCTGCAGGAACTGGTGAGCGTGGAGCACTGGGCGTAGGAAAGAGAAAAGCAATTGGGTTGTGACTAAGAGCCCCCTCCCCTCCCACACTACTGGACCAGCCTATCAAAAGGAATTAAGAGCCTGCTCCATGTGCCCAAGTGACAGAGCCAAGAGCTGTCCTGGAGACCCCCTCTTTTCCAGACTGTGCTTCCGCTTAGTATAACCCCCTTGGCCTTACACCCAGCCCTCCTCCAGGAGTCCCCATCCCTTTGCCTTTCCTTCTGATAAAGCCTCTTTTTCACAGAACTGCTGGTCACATCCATGCCCCTTTGCCGCATGTGCATTGCAAGGGAAAGTGTTCAGCAGGTGAGCTGGGCCCCCTCCTGGGGGCAGGAAGAAGGGAGTATTTGGGGTTGGTACCTTCAAAGGTGTGCTGGTCTATGATGAGTAGATTGTGCACTTCCACCTCCTCTCCGAAGGATGTCTCGTGCGGGGCGGTGCTGCTGGAAAACAGCTTGCTGGAGCTGACGCTGCTGGACAGGGCCTGGGACAGAGAGCGAGCGATCACACCCTCAAGCTACTCGCAGCGGCCTGGCACACTGGGAGAGCAGAGAGGCTGAATGAGAGAGAAAGCTGGAAATGCAGGGCAGGGGTAAGAAGACGAATGAGATCCCAGACAAGCCTCTTGGCCAAACGGGCCACCGACGTGGGGGAAATTTCTTCCCATGGGGAAAATCCAGATGCAGAGAAAAGGGGAACATGTGGCAGGGGAAGCCGCAGAGTCTGCTAGAAATAAAAAGATTCAAGAGTCTAAGACAAGAGTCTCACCCTCCCTCCTTCCCAGACTGCCATGGGGTAGGGCAGTGGGGTCCACGTACTCAACCTTGGGATGACAAGATGGCCAAGGAAAATACATATCGCCATTTGGCTTGAAGAGTCATGTTTCCAACAGCTGCTAATCCAGCGGCCCAGCTCCTGAACCCACATGCCTTCCCTTAGCTTCCTCTCACCTGGGTGCTGGCACTGGGTCTCAGTGCAGTGGTGCCCCCACTGGCATCCTGCACCTCAATGCGACTTGAAAGCACGCCAAAGCACTGAGAAACCTCCTGGTAGCAGATCTTCCTGCAGGACAAACAGAGCAAGCCGTGTGGGCAAGGACTCCTCAGGAGGAGGGGAGAGAGCATGGCTAAGGCTAAAGAGAACACAGAGGCTCCTGGGAGACTAAGCTGTTATATTGCTCAATTCTCGGACATCTCCTTGCTACAGCCCCCAGGCTGCTCTCAGAATGCCAGCCACCAATCTAATCGATTCATCCATCTCATCACTTCCACACACCAGTGGAAAGGTGGGGCGGCTCCTCTTTGGAGGACGACGAGCCGTGCCATCGTCCTTCCCCGCTCACACACAGGGCGCAGACCCGAAATCCCAACACCCCACTGCTCACCTGGGTGACTCATAGAGGGGAACCGTGCGGATGTGCAGCTTCTGGATCTCATCAATGGTGCCGATTGTCAGGGTGCTGTTGTTGGCCAATGCCAGACTGTAAAGAAAGGAGACTGTCAGTGATCAGGCTTGTAAACCAGGTGCCCAGAGAGGAAGCCACTCACTCCAGGGCTCTGCGTAGCTAGGATGCTGGGAGAACAGCCAGACTAACACAGCACTTATCTCCTGATTCTAAGGGTTACTGGGACCCAGCCTGGGCGGGAAAACCCAATGCCGGTATATGGGGAGGGACAAAGTAAGCAATGGCAAGTGTCTTCTCATTCAACACCATCAGGGCAGCAAAAGAGCTGGACTGATTGTGCGAGTGAGGAAGAGGAGCGGGTCTGATAGCATCTAGGAGGAGGGTTTCCCTTTCCCATTCTCCATGCAGCTGCAAGCTGGCCTGTGGGTATAGTGCTCACTGAACATGCCATCACCTTCCACCTTCTTGTCAGCCAGGCCTGAGCAGGGAAGACACGTGGGGGTGTTGTGCCCTTCAGACACTAGATCAGGTAGAAGGATGCAACTGGGAACTCTCCAGACATGCTGCTCCTTTCCTCACTTGGGCCAATGCAGAGTCCAGAAGTCCCTCCCCTCTGGCATGGGAGGGGAGCGTGCTCACCTGTCGGGGTAGCCATCCGAGTTGAGGGGACACATGTAGTTCACCTCCTTGAGGTTGACGTTGGAGAAGACCAGCTTGTGGTTACTGCTGTAGATCACAGTGGGGCGGTCAGAGCAGGCAAAGACATTGGTGGTGGAGAGTGAACGGAATGTCCTCAGGACAGTGGGCTGGGTGCCCAGTGTCACTTTCTTACGGTCGCTCAGCAAACCTATAGTAAGGGAGCAGCAGTGTTAGGAGCTGTCCAACCAAAGGGGATGGGAGCTTTTGGAAGAGTGGGATCAAGCTGCGAGGCACACTGGCTGGAAGGGGCCCACATGGAGGCCAGAGGCACTATGCTGTCGGCAGAGGGTGGCTGTCAAAGAGTCTGACACAAAAAGCCACCTCATGTCCCCTCCAGGAGAGGGAAGAGTAGCTCCCCCTTGAAAAGCAGGCAAGGGGTGATTCCCCTCCTGTAGCAGGAATCCTGATTACATCAAGTATCTGAACAGAACCTGCCCATCAGACTCCTCAGGGATGTCAGGGTTGTTACGAACAGGTGAGATCCCTGCCCTGTCGGGGCGTGGCCTGACCAGGATGGAGAGGGGAGGGGCCATCATGCCATGGAGCCCAGCCCACTTGGGATCAGAGAGAAGATTCAGAAGGGGGAGAAAGGGCATCTGATCAGTCTCGTCCCCCTCAAAAACCAGAGTAGGAAGGGCCATGTACTTACCCGTCTCAATGCTGAGCCCAAAGTAGAAGAGAGCCCCATCTCCCAGGGCGCAGAGGAGATAGTGGCTGCTCTCAAAGGTGGTCATCAGAATGGAGCGGGGAATGATCTCTGCGGGGATGGGGAAAAGAGGCCCCATTAAGTATCACACACAGCTTTGTTCACTGCTCCCAGTACAGAATGCCCCACAAGCAGCGCCTACCTCCTCCCAGCATCTCCTTGTGCAGCAGCTCAAACGAGGGCAGCTTTAGGATGCGGGCTGAAATGTCAGTCCAGAGGCCGATGGCACACAGAGGGGACATGCCACCAGAGTCCCCCAGTGGAGTGATGTCCAGGCAGGCCACCTCGTGCTCCATCTCTGTGCAGCTGGCAGGCAGGCAGGAAGGAAATGGACAGGTCAGTAACCAGGCTGGGGGCCAGAGGAACCAGACAAGGGCAAGGGGATCACACCCACCTTATTTGCCTGAGCTCCTGGGGCTGGATCTCCAGGTAGTAGAGTGCTCGCCCCACAGCCACCACCACCTGGCTGCTGTTACAGGAAGCCACGCTGATGTTCTTCCCCTTGGGCTCTTTCCATTCACTCACCAGGGCTTTGGGCTCCTGAGTGACCAGCCGCACGGAGGCAGAGGTGATCTGGAGGAGCGGGAAACACTCCAGCTCAGACGCAGGGCAGATTCACCCTCAACAACACTCGGCCCATGTGGAACGCTGCCATTACTGGGAGCACATTCTGTAGGCCTCCTCCCATGATACCTCACAGCCCTTTCCATTCCAGCCAGAAGCCCCCTCCTCTCCCACTGGCCTAACCAGTACCTGGATCAGTTGCTGATGGGCCACGTTGCCACAGAAGAAGGTTTGCTGATCATCCACGAATCCTGTCAACTCAGTTTCCTCCACTTCCTCCCCGTTTAACATCAGAACCCTACAAGAGGGAGAGAACTCATTAACTAGGTGCAGAGCACACAGCCCAGAGGCTGCCCCAGCATTAATCCCAGAGCCTTACCTGGTCTGGCCCACAAAGGACAGCACCAAGGTGTTGTCGGTTTCACGATGTGAATCTGACCTCAGGGGCCATAGGCCTGCACAGGGAAAGAGCCCACTATTACTCAGAGTAAACATCTCAGCAAAAAGCTTAGGGAGATGCCCCTTGACACACCCCATGCCCCTGCCCAGCCTGCATGCAGGACATGTCCCCCAGTCCCCTCTGAAGCTGTGGGTCACAACCACACAGACTTGTAGAACAGGCTGACAGAGCTGAAGGCTGGCCCGTATGCTCTGCGCTCCCAATGGATTTACACACCTTTAATCCCTGGCAGGTCGATGCTGGCATGTTCGTGAATCCCAATCCCGTTCCGGATGATCCTCAGGGAGCCCTCCTTAAAGGCGCCAGAGCACGTGACCAGCTAGAGAGAGCAGGTACCCATTAACGTTCCTCCAATTCCTCCCAGCTAAGATCTTGGGGGGGGGGGGGGGGGGGGGGGGGGGGGGGGGGGTNCACTATGAGAAGAGGCATCCAGGTGAGGGTCTTGGTAGAGGGAAGGGGTCTGATGTCCCCTACCTCCCAAAGGAAGTTCTTTGGAGGTGGCTCATCACCCCTTCCCCATCCCAGAGTCTGATTCTCCAGAGCAGTCTCATGGGAGGGCTAATCTTCCCTCCTGAGAAGGGATCCACAGGAAGCAGCCACCCTAAGACCCCTGCTTTGCACTCACAGCACCTTTCCTCAATGGATCTCAAAGCACCACCATTCACTGCTCCCAACACAGAATACCCCACAAGCAGTACTTATCCTCCCTCCCAGCATCTCCTTGTGTAGCAGCTCAAACAAGGGCAGCTTGGATGCCCAGCATGGAGCACAGTCTATTCCCCCTTTGCAGGGGCATGCCCCCGTCTGGAGCAGATGCACTTAGCACTAGCAAAGGGAAGGCAGAGCCATTATTACCTGCCCTTGACCCTGTCTCTCCAGATCCACCACACACATGTCCACGATGGGGCCCAGGTTGGTGAAGGTTTCCATGGCCACTACATAGGAGCCTTGTTCATTGCTGTCCACGCTGAGCTGTGAACACAAAGTCATTAGCTCCCAAAGTAAATGCAGGGAGCACCCAGAGGTGGGCAGCAGGTAGGGAGGGATCTGAGCTGTTAGCAGATATTAAACTCCCATAATGCTTTGTACATAAGTCCCAGAACACTGTGGGGCATGAATCAAAGTGCTGGTATTCTGTATCTATACACCTAAATGTTCTCTGTACACAGGTTGAACCTTAGTGTGTGACCAAAAGTGATGGAATGTGTGTAATCTCTTGCTATGATCCTGTCAACCCACAGAAAAAGTCATCAGATGTCTAGGAAACCAAGAAAAGAGACCACTTGTGACTGACGAAGGATACTTGTTATTGCAGATGTGTTTTGTGATTGTTAAGATAAACTATTGAGATGTTTTTAATTCATCAGGATTTGCTTGTTGTCAGAGACGTTTTCTATAACAACAACTTGGTTCAAAATACCTATGGGCTTATCAATCATGTACACTGAAATACCATAAAGGAAATTTCACAAGTAATTAGGCTGTTGAAAAAGAAATTCCTTTGTCTCTCTTTGTAAAGACCCATGGCACATAAGGAGCTGAGGTTTTGAGACTTAGCTGGGAGTGAAACAAGAACATTTCTGCAGATCGATTTGGTAATGTACAGCCTTCCTTTCTGTATTGTGCTATATCA
Source organism: Platysternon megacephalum (assembly GCA_003942145.1). Classification (NCBI taxonomy): domain Eukaryota; kingdom Metazoa; phylum Chordata; order Testudines; family Platysternidae; genus Platysternon; species Platysternon megacephalum. The sequence goes on along the minus strand of QXTE01000195.1, from coordinate 2,795,606 downwards.
ATCCTTAACTAATAATCTGATTCATAAATACTGACTGAGCCTGTTTATTCGACCTCTTATCAATAACAGAACCGAACCTCCAGTGAACAGAGCAGAGAGGCCTGCAAGAGGCAATGGGAAGCAAGGCAGAAGCTCCCCTGACCCATCCACGCCTCTTGGGATCCAGCAGGGAGGGGAAAGGTGAACAAATATGACTGCAGATAGAACTAGATCAGGAGAGGGCTTCTTCTCACCTTCACGAGCTGGGAGTCCCCAAGCCGAGAGCCGACAAAGACAACACCATTATCTAGGTAGGTCAGGCACTCTGCAATGGATGTCTAGGTGAGGAGACAGATGGACCAGCAGGTTAGGGGGAAAGAGGCCTGTGGCAGATACACAATTCAAGCCCACTGGAAAGCCCCAGGCCAGAGAAGGGCCCCTACCCTGCAAACACCAATCCCAAACTCCAGCTCCACGGGAAAGCCCCTGGAAGGAGGTTGAGATCCGTAGCCTGAAGGAAAATCCTTTTAGAGAACCACCAAAGAGTACATGCTCCCCTCAATGACAGACTGAAGCACCAGCCCCAATGCAACCCCTGAAGGTGGGGACGCTAGCAAAGGACCCACACTTGGTCACTCCCCACACATCCTGGTGCCTCAGGGGGTTCGGAGCTATGAAAATAGCAGGGAATTAAATCCCACCCCATCCCAGTCTCAGTGGAGACTCGCTTCCCTCCATTTAAGTCCCTGAGCTGTGCTTGCAGCTCATGAACTCCCCAGGCAGAGACCACACATGGCACAGCAGCAAGGGGGAAGAGCGCTACCTCTCCAAGCAGCTCCACACGCAGGTCCTTCAGGCTGACCGTGCCGTCCATCTGCTCTTCCTTCTCCAGAAGCAGCATGAAGAGACGGCCCTCCATATCCCCCAGGAGGTAACGGGACCCATTGGGATCCACACGGTTGTGGCACACGATTGTACTTTGCTGCAGGCAGAGAAAGAGGTTGGAGTTACTGGGCCCCCTAGCTTGGTGTCCAGCTCCCAGCAGCCGTCAATGCCGGATGTGTCAGAGAAGAGTGAATATGCCCACAATGCACCTGGCCAACAGTACAATCCTGTGTGAGGTGCTGAATTCCCCCGACCGTTGTGGCAATCCGCTCCCTCCTTGGGGCAGTGATTTGACTCCCCGCTGATTATATTGTGACAATGACTATATGTGAGTCTGTGGTGGAACTTCCCCATTATCAACTAGTCAGAACTGTCTCAGGAATTACAGGTCAGGCTGAAACTTCTTAGGCCCATTCTCAGCTCAGGAGCGACCCCCTCAGAAACCCCCATTCTGCTGACTGAGCACTTTCAGCAGATAAATTGTCCCGATGCTGTTTTGGCCCAGACAGCTGCATGCCAGCTTTGTCTCAGGACTCTGAACAAGTGGTTTTCTGAGTGACAGATGCTGCCCAGCTTCTGGTCAAGACATTTGGTTTGGGATTTAATGGCATGCTCCTGCAGCCCTTACCCAAGCAAATCTCCCATTGACTTTAAGGGCAGATGTGTCTGTGCTAGGTCCGCAGGGCAAGGCCCAGAGAGACTCCCAGGCAGCATGTTACTTTTCTTACTAATGCAGCATGCATCAAAGCATGGGCCTCCAAAGAGCCTGAGCTGACAGCCCGTCAGACACTCAAGCCATGATGCCTGTATCTATTTCCCGGAGATCTATTGCCACATTCTAGCCCATTGTTGTCTCAGCCTTCAAATGATCTTCTGATCATATCTCTGCTTTTCTTTCAGTCTAACACATACTCACTCCCCTTGTTGCCTCTGTGATCTAGTTGATGCTTCCTGTACAACTTGCACCCAGGAATCATACCCCTCTGACTAGGATCAAACCCCCTGGCTCAGACACCCCACTTGGGCTCCCCTCTTCCCAAACCAAGCATTCCCTCACACACAGTGTTGAATTCAAGCTTCAGATCTTTCACTGCTACAGATCCTACCTTTGCTGTGAGCCTCATTCAGCTACATCTCTGCTTTGGCTTGGACCAATGCCTGAACCTCACTGTGCTATCTAATGTATTTCTCTCTCTGAGGCCCCAGAGCCCCAACAGGCTTTTGGCTTTACTGCATTCTCCCGGGCACTCAAAGCAGAGAGCAGACCCACCCATATGTGGCTATAAGGGGACCAGGCACCCATATGTGGCTATAAGGGGACCAGGCACACGCCTTCTTCAACACAGAACACATCCCTCAAGTGTCCGAAGGAGGGATCAACAACTGTACCAGGCACCCATTCATGTACCCAAAGGCCACATCCCTACATTGTCACATGGGAGTAGAGGAGTCCCATCCCACAGACATGCGAGGGGGAGAGAGCAGTTTAAAATCCCAGCCTGGAGACTCCTTAGTACAGGTGGGTCTTAGAACTTACTACATGCAGTACCTAGGCACAACGTGGAAACTGAAGTGCAAGGGAGCCAGGCTCCAAGAGCAGCTGTATCCATGGCCCTAGGGATCAGCATTCTAGAAAGAAACTCTCTCACCTTTATGATGGGTGGGGCTATAGCCAGATATTTATCCCCATTGTGGTAGGTGATGGACTCTTGCCCAATGATGATAGCTCCTCCAAAGGGCTCGGGCACTGCAGAAAGGGAGAATGCAGATAGCCTCGTTAGAGAATACCTGTAACAAGGGTGAAGCATCACCACTGAAGCAAGATGTGGTAGGTAAGATCTTCTATAAAGAAGAACCGACCTGCAATTACCATGGACGCTTCGGCCTCAACATTCTCCTGTTTCCAGGGACCCTTGTTGAATTCTTTCTCTCGCAGGGATACCTCGTACGTTTTGACATGGCGGCCCTGGGGATCCTGCAGAAACAGAAGCAACAGAAATCACTGCAGCAGGCAGACAGAAGTGTGTGTTTGATCATGAACATAGTGAGATTACTTGCAGAGTAATAAGGAGGCTGCAGGGCCGTAATGTCTGATTAGGGGCCACAAAACAGCAGGGAGCATGAAGTCTGACCCTCCACAACCAATATCATGTTAGAGTGGCAATGCTTAAGCAATGCCCTAATCACATTATCCGATTCTCTCAAATACAATATAATTTTCTACCACCTTAGCTGCATCTGCATGCACTACCTTCTAGAGCTGTGCTACTTGACATGCCCAGAAGGCAATGAAAATACAGACTGTCTTGTTATATTTCACTATTTTCTTTGTCACGGTTTCTCTTTACTGACAGTCTTTTTAAATAAGTCGCCTTTTCTCTCATGATATTTATGACAACACCCATTATTTGTACTGCATCATGGATCGGTCTATTGTGCTAGGTGCTGTTCAAACACATAATAAAGACAGATCCTGTCCCAAAGAGTTACAGTATAACAATCTGAGAGACAACAGGTGGATACAACAAATGGAAGAGCACATGGTAACAAGGTGATGATACTGGCTAGCATAAAAAGCAGTGGTCTCAGCAGACCCACTCTCTGACCATTATCCAGTTTACCCATGGACTCTGCTCTTCTATTCAGCCAGCAGGGCAGCCTTCCACAGATGCAGTTTAGTAGATCAGGCAGTTAACTATCAACCTAACCTAGCTGCAAACATGCAAACTAGTGTGACAGCCAGCATGCTGACTGAAACACCAGGGGGATTGAACCAGGGACCTCCAAAGCTAAAATTGACCCAGAGACTCATGATCTGTAGCTGGGGCTGTAACAAACTCATATCCCCTGTGGATCAGGCACAGAGAGGGTCATGTAACACACAGTGACTGGAGGATTACATAAACTCTTGCTATTACTTAAAGTTATTATTTTGCAGTATGTTGTGTAAGTACAGTTTACTAGTACTTTTCACAAAAATGATTTTTCTGAACTAATGTTTATCTGACACACAGAATAGTGCTCTGTACCACCAGGTTACAGAAAACCCACACACCACTATTATTTCAGGAGCTGTATGGGATCCAGGAACAACAGACTGTATTGTAAAGATGCAGGTGCCCAAATGGGCAGAGTTAAGGTTGTGAGCATGGTTCTATTATGAAAAATTACTCTTTTTTTTTTGTCAAAGGGCACTGTTAGGCTCTGTGTGTACTGTGTCTTGGCAATTTTCAGATCCAATCAACAGTTTCTAAGGAAAAGATTTTTACTAACTGCCTGCTCTGCAAAGTCAAAGTTAAGCTGGGTTCTTTCCAGCTCACACTTCAACAAAGATTATGCAGCTGGAACTTAAATCGCTCGGTTGGCAATGCTTTAACTCAAGGAGCGTGAGCTGGATTCTCTTCTGATTGTGCTGGCAAACCAGTGTTAACCAGAGTAAAGAGCAGTAAAATCTTAAGTTTATCAGTAAAGCAAGAAACAATTACAATACAAAACAAATGGGGAATAGATCTGAGTGTAAAGCCGCTGTTTTAACAGTAGCTTTTCAGAGTAAAAATGCATTTTAACTCTGGCATTTCTCAATCAATTTTGAGTCCTTTCAACTGGGATGTTTTCTTAACAGTCTTTTGTATGGAATTTTATTCATATTTGTGGTACAGTATCTGCCTTTGGCGTTAAAAAAAAAAAAAGGACACCCACCAACATCTAAGAACATGCACTGCAATTCTGCTCAGTCCAAATTCTCTGATCAGGATTAATAAATATAGAGAGAATTAGACACGGAAAATAAACTCGGAAACCTCTCCCCACCTACACGCACACAATTCAGAGAGACAGCAACCAAACCAAACATTTTGTCAGAATTAATGAGTCCGACAGAATGCACATATAACTCTGCTGCAAGGGCAACATTTACTGCGCTGCATTAAGTGTTTGTTGGCAGACACAAATCAAACCAACCCTCCCTTCTTATACCAGGACTGTTTGTTTATTATAAACAGGGCATTCATAGCGCCACTCTTAATTAGAAATGTTTACAACCCCTAGGTCTGTGGAAACAAAGCCCTGTTTTGCTACTGACTATATGAAAGAACAAAGTCCCCTTGTCTCTGCTGCTTTGGTAGAAAGAGGCATGTTGTGAGTACAAACCTGGAATTCCTAAGTTCTTACCCAGGCTCTGACATGGACTCTATGAGCTTGGTCAAGTCACTGCCACTCTCTGCCTCAGTTTCCCCACCAGCACAATAGGGGTAATGCTTTCCTAATCTCACAGGGGTAATTTGCGCTTTATAGAGTGTTGTGTAAAGGCCATTATTTATACTTATTAGTTTTAAGGAAGCCACAAACATCCCAAACTGGGTGCAATGGTTACACAAACCCCATTGTTGTAGCATGTGTAAGTTTTATGGAGCACAGATATAATAAAAGTATTACAGGCAAATGTCATGACGGAAGGGTTCAACATCACTGTGGTTACATGGACATGCCCTGAAGAGGTCATCGCTAAAGATGAGGGGGAAGCTCAGGCTCCCTTGGCCGCTCTGCTCAGACCTTGGCCTCTCTGCTCAGACTGCCAACAATTAGCGGATAGACCACTGGACTGGGAGTCAGGAGACATGGGTTCCCCATTCCCAGTTCTGACACAGACAGGGAGTCTATGTCACGTCTCTACTATGTGTCTCAGGTTTGCCATCTGTAAAATGGGGATAATGTTACTGACCTCCTTTGTAAAGTGTGCAGATCTACTGATGAAATGCACATTATAAAAGCTAGATTATTATTATTACTTGTGCTCATGACTTTTATGTGATTGAGAACTAAACTGAAGCTACCAACTCATTTCACACAGACACCAAGAAGCCATCAGACAGCAATGACTTTCAGTCAGTGTCTATCTGCCCGGGTTAGATTTGCACTGGCAATGTAAAGACAAAGGGCTCCATGTCCTCTCACCAATTTTCTCAGCCAGCCAGCCCACAGAGTTGGTTTGTTTTGAGATGTGTAAGTGGAGATTTAACAGTGCTCAGAAATGTTCCCTTTGGGAGACTATCCCAACAGTAAGACAGGCTTGAGGCCCCTGCAGAAATGAAAAGTAGCCTTAACCTATATCTGAACAGGATTTACTGACGCCTCACAACAACTGAGAAGGAGGCAGATCAGGGCCCAACATCACCTTCTACAAAGAAATAGCCAAAGCCTGTAAACCCAATCTGAGCTCTCCTCAACCTACCCAATGCATGCTGAGAGACATTTCTGCTAACCATTTAATGAGAAATAGTCACATCTAAAGCACCAGTCATCCAAGAATCTCAATGCTCCTAAAGAGGGAAGACTTGACCTCCCGTGGAGTGCTAATACCCACGTGGCACAGACAGAGAAAGTGAGGCAGAGAGAGGTGAGGTGGCTTTCCCTAGGTCACACAGTCAGTTGAGTCCTGACTCCCAGCCTCTTGCTCTAACCACTAGACCACAATGCTGCTTAGCATAGGTTCCAGGACAGCATAAATGACTTGGACAATTACAAGGACATTCAGGGGCTCCAACTCACACCAGCACTGCCCAATGATTTCCAATACCCTCTATTCAGGGACAACTCAAGGAAGTCACCCAGGGTACCTGGTAAACAAAGCAGATGGTAGGAGCCTGGCAGCCATAGAGGAACTTGACATCGATGACCTGCAGCTCCTCCAGGCGGATGTTAAAGGCCTTTAACTCCTTGTTGTCCCGGTCCAGAGGAATGACCTTGAAGAGGCCATCATAGAGCCGCAATCCAATCATCCGACACTCTGGGTCAATTATGCCAATTATACCCGTCTCTGAGGGCCGACCAATGCGATCCTGGGAGAGAAGAGACTACTATCAGAAAGAGACCCAAACAAAGAAGCAAGAGAACACTCAGTGAGGTCAAGAGACAAGGTCAACGTCCCACAGTTGAGAATGGATTTCCTGCAATCCATTTAATAGGCTTTAGCATATTATCCAGCAAGCAAAAGGTGACTTGGGTATCCCATGTCCAAAGCGGATGTCCTTTCCACCAATGAGCCATGACATCCTCCAAAGATAAACAGCTGGCCTCAGTAACTGGACTCTCAGTTTCCTGTAGCACAAACACTTCGCAGTCTCTTTTCTAGGGAGGCAACATGGCTTAGTAGATAAGAGCACTGAACAGGGACACACAAGACCTGTGTTCTAATCCTATATCTGCTTGGGTGACTCAGACATGTCACCAACCTGTGCCTCAGTTTCCCCCATCAGTAAAATGAGAATAATGATGCTTACCTCTTTTATAAAGCACTTCGAGATCTATAGATAAAAAACACTATCTGAGACCTAGGTATTATCTGTAGATCTCTTAGCACATTATAGGCAGCAAAACTGTGGCACAGAAAAGCATCTTGGCCAAGGACACGCTCAGCAACTTACTGACAGATCAAATCTCCTGACATCGAGTCTTGTGCTCAATCCATCGCATCACAGCTGCCAATTATACCTCAATATTTGAAAACAGATGAAAGGTGCTTTGGCTTGACAACTGGTGAGGAGGGTTTTGTCTGAATACTAGTGTAAGAGACCAGGCACAGACACAGAGTCAGTTGTAGGATCAGGACCTTAGGTTGCGAGCTCCACAAGGCAGAGACTTGTAATTATAGTTTGTCTATGCCAACAGCAAAATAAAACCAGTATTCACAAAAGGAACCTAGCAAAATAAAACCAGCATTCACAAAGGGAACCCACCAGCCTTTACTGCACTGCCCACCCAACTTACCTGCACGTTGCCATGGGCTCGGGTGATGATATCAATGCTCTCACCACTTTGCTTGTACTCAAGGATACAGGCATTATATTTGGCTGTCAGGATGAACAGCAGGTCCTTGCTCTCCCCCTAGGAAGAGGGAACATCAACATGCTTTCAGGAAAACTCCATACAAAGGAAACCCATCCAAACTCCTGGCACTGAATCAGAACAAATTTCCCCCCTCATTCCACAATCTCATCCCTTCAGCACCCCAGCCGGCACCATACCCCACCCCACCACCAGGCACCACTCACCTTTGGGTGGAAAAGCTCCATGACTGCGATCTTGCCATACATGCCCACCTCCTTGACGGGCCGCAGCCCCTCTGCTGTGACCACATAGATCTCAAGGCGGGTGTTCTTCGCTATCAGCAGGTTCAGGTCCTCCGAGGAAGTGAAGTGCCCTGCGAGATAAAGCATCACACGGCTACAAACCAAGGGAGCAACCCAGCAGCTCTGTCTCCCCAGAGGGGCTCACACTACACCTCAAGCACCCCGCTTATTCCCTCAGCACCCTGCTCACCCCCTTAACCCACTTGCCCCCACTCACCCGCGTGCTCCCCTAGCACCCTGATTGCACTCCACCCCCTGGCACCCCCAGAACCCTGTTCACTCGGCCCCCCCACACACACACTGACTGCCCCCATCCACCCACTGCCTCCCCCGTCACTCTGCTCACCACCCACCCACCGGGCCCCACAGCCCACGCGTCCTCACCCCCACGCGGCGCCCCAGCTCCCCGCCCCCACCCCACAGGCAATAGCCGCACTAAGACCCGCTCCCCACGAACAGGGGCCAAGGCCCAGCTGTCACCCCTCGGGCTGCAAGGACTGACCCCCCCGTGGGCGTCCGGGGCCAACGCTCCCCCCACCGGGCCCTTCCCAGCCCATGCCCCCGCCCCGCGGCCCTGCCTCCCCAGACACTCCCCGCCTCAGCCCCAGCCAACTCCTAGGGGCCCCCTGCCCTGCCCCTCACCCAACCCCCGCGCGGCCGGTACCGGTGACGCAGCCGTTCACGGCCGTTGGCTTCTGCGCCGTCACCACGTAGTTGTAGGACATGGCGGGGGAGGGGCGGCCGAAGAGACACAGAGAGCGAGGCCCGCGCAGCCCTCACCGCCGCCTCCCGCACCAGCGAGATACCGCCGCCAGAGCGCCGCCGCCGCGCGGGGCACCACGGGACGGCTGCCGGGAGGACCCGCGCGTGCGCGCACGGTAAACGGGAGGCGCGCGCGCGCCGGGTGGGGCCCGGATGAAGATGAAGAGGACGCTCTGGCCCGCCCGGAGGACCCGCTACGAGCATAAGAGTCGGCAGGCGGGCGGGTCAGGAGGGCGCTGCAGAGCTATCCTCCACTCCCCCGTTTGTGGATGGCACCGTGCTCCCAGCCCCCGTTACTCCCGGCACCCCCTGCGGGGGGCACCATGCCCCTCGCGCTGCCCCACATCTGCATGATACCCGCTGTAGGTGGCTCCCTGTCCTATCCCTCCCGCCATGCCCATGCTGGTAGCACCATGGCTGCCATCTCTGCTGCTTTGCCCCGCGATGCCCCTGGTGGAAGGGGCCGTGCCTCAGTTTCCACACCACCATGGCCCCTCGCGTTCCTCTCCTGCTGCCTCTCTGCCGGCCCAGGGAGCGGGGTTGCAGTTTTACACCGAGTGCCAGGCTTGGCCTTTGGGTTGGGGGCATAGCAGGCAGTAGAGGGACGCCCGTCTCACTGGAGCACTGAGCAGGGCCAGGTGGGCGTATCCCTGGGATCACCCTTCCCTGCCTCTCTGCAACGTCCCCTTCCTGGCGCCAGGCAGAGTTTGGACTTAGGTTGAAGTCCGTGGCCCCGGAGGCAGGATTCAGGCTGTTCTCAGTCCTACAGGGCTGTTTTGCTGTCCTGTTCAGTATCCCGCTCCCTCCCTGTCCGGCTGGAGTGAGACAGACATCCCCCTGGACTCACCCCCAGAGCTACGTCTCCTATCCGACCCCCGATCTCTTGCCCCAGGTGAGGGCAGCTCTGCTAGGAGGAATCGGGCCCCTTCTCCTTGCTGGGATTCGCTCTGCCCACCGGGGGACCCCAATCCCGCCCCCATGCAGGTGAGTCCCAGCCTCAAAGGAGGCAGGGGTGGAGTAGTGGGGGGGGGGGCTATAGCTGGGGCCCCATTCACACTGCAATGGAGGTGTAAATCCTCTGCCCTGCATGGGCTGACTTGGCCATGTGCCCCTCCAGCAGCATGAGGATTCCTGGCACCCTGCTGTGATCAGGAACCCAGAGCAGTTGTGCTGGCTGCATTTGACTGGTCTCCAGTCCCAGGTCCTGTTCCTGAGGCTTCTGGGTCACTGGGAGATTTGCCTGAGTAAACGCCTCACAAAGGCCTCAGAGTTTGGTCCCTGGCTGGCAGCAGCACAGCCATGCCCCAGACACATGGCACAGTGGGGCTGTATGAGCAGAGGCTGGCCAGGCGGGGGCCAGTCCCCATGCAGAGCAGGGCTGGGATCTATTGGGGAGGCCCAGGGTTGTGCGAGGAGGGGAGTATCAGCATAGAGTAATAAGAGATGGGGGTGTGGAAATAGGGATGGTGCGGTAATAGGGACCTATGAGGAACCATGCCTCTGCCTCCCCTGTAACAAGGAACTCCCAGTGTCCTGCAGGGGAAAGACACCGTATCCCATTCCTCAGCCCCCTGAGCCAGCCAGTCCCGCTGCCCCAGGTTGGATGGGAGCCAGCACCCCCTTGAGGGGAAAGATCCCATGATCCATTTCTTCCTCACCCACCAGCCACCCAGTGCTCTCAACAGAGCAGTGTTGTTTGAGCCCCTGCAATTGTGTATTCAAAGCACATCTGTTTCCAGTAACTCATCTACCCCTAACTACCCAGGTAACACCCTCCCATGCCAGCCCCTTCCCAGCAGCAGTGCAGTCAGGAGCTGCATGACTCCCTTCTCTCGCTGCCTCACAGGTCTCCAAGAAGCTGGTGAACTCGGTATCAGGCTGTGCGGACGATGCACTGGCTGGGCTGGTGGCCTGTAACCCGGCCATCCAGCTCCTGCAAGGGCACCGGGTGGCACTGCGATCCGACCTGGAGAACATTCGGGGACGGGTGGCGCTGCTGTCTGGAGGAGGGTCGGGACATGAGCCCGCACATGCAGGTATGCGGTGCCAGGAGCTGGGCCAGGCTGGAGGCATGGTTGGGGAGTGGGGGAGCCTGAGGCTGGGTTACCAGCCTTAGGCCCAGGAGACAATCTCATTGTCCAGCTTGGTGAGTCACTAATGCAGAGCGGAGGTACAACTGCAGGCCTTTGGCTGTGGATGGCAGGGCGCTGGCGCTAGTGGAGGATCCCATTGCTGAAGACATGACAGGAAGCAGGGAGGTCAGAGTGGAAGCAGTGCATGCTGGAAATGAGGCTCTCCCACTGAGGCCCCTAACAGGACACTCTCTGCCCCCCTGCCCAGGGTACATCGGGAAGGGGATGCTCACCGGAGTGGTGGCTGGCGCCGTCTTCACCTCTCCCGCAGTGGGAAGCATACTGGCAGCGATCCGGGCGGTGATGCAGGCTGGCTCAGGTACGGCAGCGCGCTGTCAGGTGGGGGGGGTCCCTCCTCCTAAGAGTGGCAGAGAGTAACTGGGGCACCTCACTTCCTTCTGTCTCCCTCAGCCGGGACCCTGCTGATCGTGAAGAACTACACTGGGGACCGGCTGAACTTCGGGCTGGCACTGGAGCAGGCGCGGGCGGAGGGGGCCGACGTGCAGATGGTGGTGGTGGGTGACGACAGCGCTTTCACCACACAGAAGAAGGCAGGGAGAAGAGGGCTGTGTGGCACGGTGCTCATACACAAGGCGAGTGGGATGGGGCAGCCCCCCAGAGCCAACTAGCTGTGCCGGGGCTGTGCGGCATAGTGTTCATAACACTGAGCAGATCGGTCCCCAGTGGCCGCTCACTGTGCAGGGCACACTGCAGGTCAAAACCACCAGCCCTCAATTACTTTCCCAGCAGCCTTGGATCTAGCTCTGCCTGCTGGGATCAAATCTCCTGGATAGGCTGAAGGGGGCTGATCAGCCGTTCCTGTCCAGGGGATTTAGCTGTCCACTTCCGGGGCCCCGGTTGCAGTGCCAGAGACTCTACCAGCTGGGGATGAAGCCTCAGACCCTGAGGTTAAAAGACAGTCATGTTATCAGTCAAATACACAGGCCTGTGTCCCTGCTCCCCTGGAGCTGGCGGGGTTATAACTGACTCCATCTCTGCTCTCCCAAGAACAGTCAGCCTGGTCACTTTCACTTGTGCATCTAGTCAGGGTCCAGCAGAGGCTTTGGGGCCAGCAGGAAGCTGTGATGTTTGGGTTGCAGGCTCCGCCCACCCACTGGGAATCCAGGCACAGAGCTGTCTGCAGTGAGTTCGTTGCTTTAAGTTGCAGGGGAATGGTTCTTTGTGATGATTAGCTTGGTGAAATACCCTAGGCAGTCACTACTGCAGTGACTTATTTGTATTTCATAGCAAGTAGAGGCCAGAAAGATCAGGGCTCCGTTGTACCAGGTGCTGCCCAGACACAAGGAGAGTCAGTCCATGCCTTGAAGGACGCGTGATGGAAATGTACAAGACAGGCCAAAGAAGTGTCATCATTCCCCTTTTGCGGAAGGGACCTGGGGCGATTCTCACAGGCAGTCTGTGGCAGAGGCAGATATTGAACCCAGGTGTCCTGGGTCCCAGCCCAGTGCCGTAGTCACAAGACCTTGTCTGTTTGCATCCACTTCGTCTCATCCATGGATTGGGAGCTCTCAAAGGGGGGGCCATCTCTTTGCTGTGTGTGTGTGGTGCCCAGCATAGTGGGCCTGGTCCAGTGTTGGAGCCCGTGGATGCTACAGCAGCACACACGCTAGTCAGATGCCTTGCTCCGTGTTGGGTTTTAGCCCTGGCTGCGGCCCTGCACCATGGGATCAGGGCTGGTTACAGGGAGGAGCAGCCTCCTGAGTTGGCACTGATGAAGCCTTTCTCCTGGCAGGTGGCTGGGGCGCTGTCGGAGGCAGGGGCGAGCCTGGAGGAGATTGTTCGCAGGGTGACGGCTGCTGCAGGAGCCATGGGTGAGTGCTTAGGGCATAGGCTGGGGTTGGCACCACCTCCCGCCATAGTGCCCAGGAGCTGCCAATCAGTGAGGGAGGGGATCTGGGAGGGATGTGGCCCCACAACAATAGGGGGCTCCCCCCGGGGATGTCTCAGCCAGGAGACCCTGCTCTCAAGTTCCAACCTAGATGGTGCCCCCATGCCTAGATGTTCTTCTAGACCTGGCACCTGCCCCTGCATAGCCTCAGCCCTGCCAAATAACCTCTGCCTTCCTCCCCGTAGAGGGCTCGGTGCTGATTACAGCCTGGAGTCGTTCTCCCTGAAAACATGGAAAGATCCCCCTGGCCCAGCTTCCGTGTACCTGTCACCGGTGAAGGTGGAGTTAACTCTTTCATTCCCTCCCCATGCAGGTACCTTGGGCGTGAGCCTGTCCCCCTGCAGTGTCCCTGGCTCGGGGCCTACCTTTCAGCTGGCTCAGGACGAGCTGGAGCTGGGCCTGGGTGAGGAATTGCCTCCACATCTGTCTGTCTGTGTGTCTGTCACCTTGCGCCTGTCCTGAGTTTGGTTGCATCCCTCTGCCCTCGTCTCCCTTCAGCCCATGGTTGTCTCTCTGCGGGTGGGGACTGGGTGCTTGGGTCCAAAGGATGTCCAGGTACCCATCACCTACAGGGCCCAGGTGCCCATGGGCCTGAGATGTTAATTGTCAATGGTGCCTAAGAATCCACTGTTTAGGGTCCCGGGTACGGGCCGGGTGGCCGCGCTGCCTGGAGGGGGTTACAGACCGGGGCCGGGCGGCTCCCATTGGTCACTGTTGTAGGTGCCCATGGCCCAGGCCCCATCTCTGGTTTGGGATCAGGTGCTGGCAGAGGGGATAGGGGGCAGTCGGAGGCCTCGGTGACCCCTCCTGTCTCCACAGGGATTCATGGTGAGGCAGGCGTGCGCAGGATGAAGGTAGGTTGGCTCCCCCCTCGCCTGCCCTTGAGCCTGCCGCTGCCCTGCTCTCACCCATCTCCTCCTCTCCCCGCAGATGGTGCCGGCGGACGAAATCGTCAAGACGATGCTCGATCACATGAGCAGCCCTTCCAACACCTCGTGCGTGGCCTTGGAGCCCGGTGAGTGACCCTCTCCCCTGACTTGCCTCCCCCTGTGCAGGGCAGGGCTCACACCCACTCTCTTCTGCCATCCAGGGGCCTCCGTGGTGCTGGTGGTGAACAACCTGGGCGGCCTGTCCTTCCTGGAGCTGGGTGTGGTGGCCGGTGCGGCCGTACGCTGCCTTGGTGAGTGCCTGGCCTGGCCCGGCCCAGCCCAGAGCTGGTGGGGTGGGGACAGGCATAGGACAGGGCAGGGGGAGGGGCTCAGATCGGAGGGGACGCAGGGGGTCTCTCCCCTCCTCCCCATGGGTAGAGGCTGTGCCTGGGTTGTGTGTATCATGCTCCCCAGCTGTGTGCCTAGGGCCCCTCGGCACTGCACCCTGGACCTCTCTGCCCTGGATTTCTGGGCTTGGATCATCCCACGAGGTCCTTCAGCTTCCACTCCCCAACCCCTGATCTCCCTGCATGGTCCCCCCCTTTGCCATCCCACTGAGGGGGCAGGGGATGGGACTGCTTCCTTCCTTCCCTACCTCCCCCGCTCCTACCCCTCCTCCATCACCCCTGCAATCCCCTTGCTGGGTCCCCCCTGCACCCCTGAGCTCTGGTTCCTGTTCCGCTCCTTACGGTCTCCCCTTCCTCTCGCCGCAGAGGACCGAGGTGTTCGCGTCGCCCGAGCCCTGGTTGGCGCCTTCATGACGGCGCTGGAAATGGCCGGTGTCTCCCTCACCCTCCTGCTGGTGGATGATGAGCTCTTGGGACTGATCGGTGAGACCCTGGGGCATTTATTTCCCCCTGGCATTGAGCTGGGGGTTATACAGGGAATGGGGGCAGGGGAGGTACCCCCGGCGCTGAATGACTTTGCTGTGGGGGAGGTGAGGCTTTCCCTCCTGGCATCAGGGCTGGGGATGAAACGGGTTGAGGGTCCATCTTTCCCCCATGAGAGGGATGTGGGGGAAGCGATGCTCTTGGGGTTCCAGAGGCTGGTGGCAGTGGGCCCCCTTCTGGCACACATGGGCAGAGTAGCTGATGCCCAGCTCCACGGGCCCTTGGCCTCAGTACCTCTGGTGGTGGCATCTCCTGGGGCTGGGCCCAGCGGTGGGTGGGCTGTGATCGGCCACAGGTAGAGAGGGCCCTGTGTTCCCTGGCTAGCCCTGCACTAATCCCTCAGCCCTCCCAACCTACCGGCTGGGAGCCAGGCCCTACAAGGGGCTGGGGTTCTGGGCCTGACCCTGCCGTCTTACTTCCCCCTAGATGCTAAGACCACAGCTGTGGCCTGGCCCAACCTGGCCCGAGTGCCCGTGACAGGCCAGAGCAGAGTGTTGGCTGCACCTGAGGAGGGACCTACTGTGGAGGAGCCCGTCCCAGCTGGAGGTACAGAGCGGGGCCCCTGTTCCTGGCCATTACCGGACAGGGCTTTGGGGACGCCGGCCGAGGCCCTGCTATCGCCCTGCCTGCTGAGGGCAGAGGGAGTGGGCGCAGCATTGAGATGGGTGGGGGGACAGAGACCAAGCAGCCCTGGTATTCCTGCTGCAGGGAGGGAGCATGGGACTGAGGAAGGGCTGGCCATCAGGACTCCTGAGTTATTCTCTTCAGCTCGGGAGGGTTGGGTCTAGTGAGTAGAGTGGGGGGCCGGAGGCAGGACTCCTGGGTTCTATCCCAGCACTGGGAGGGGAGTACAGTCTAGTGGTTAGAGCATGCGGGCTGGTGTTCCCATCTGAGCAGCTGACACTCTGTGATCATAGGCAATTTACTTCTCCCCTGTGCCTCAGTTTCCCCATCTGTAGGACAGGGTGCTGTTGGTTCCTTTCTGCCTGGCTGGGGGAAATGGGGGTCTGTGCTCCTGGACTTGCTGACATCTGTAGTGTGCTGCGCGATGCCAGGACAGAGGGCACTGGGCTGAGATGGGGGTGAGGCTGAGTGGGACACACAGGCATGGGCATGCGCATGTCACGGGATCTAATGCCCAGGCAGTGAGTGTGCGAGGGCACAGGTGTGAGTGTCACAGGATCAGCCCCACATGCCGAGCCCATCTAACTAGCCCCCTCTCTCCCTCAGCACCAGCCTCCCAGCGGGTGCGGCTGGTTCTGGAGCAGGTGTGCAGTACTCTTCTGGGCCTGCAGGAGGAGCTCAACGAGCTGGACCGCGCGGCGGGGGACGGCGATTGTGGCAGCACCCATGCCCGGGCGGCCAGGGGTCAGTGCTGGGACCCAGCAACTGTCTCACAATCCATAGCAGCTCCCCTGGGCTGGGGCTCACAACAGGCACAGGGATCCCAGCTCGCTGGCTTCTGGGGGGTGGCCTCCTTCCCGCTGTGGGAGGGCAGAGGAGCTGGCAGGGAGCATCTCAGTCCAAAGTGGACGGTTCTGATCCAGGGGTGGCCAGGAAGGAGTCTCCATCTGCTTCCTGGCCACCCCTTGGTGCCCACAGCCACGGGGACTGGGCAACCTGGGGCTCAGGCACCCTGCATTGGGGGAGGGGTAATCGCCCTGGCGCTGCCTGTGGTGCACCCACTGAGAGCACTCTGCCTGCTCACCAAGGCTAAAGTCACTTCCAGGAGCCATCTCCATTATCCCCTGGGCATGGGGCTCCCCTCCCCCACATCACCACCCCAGGGGTACAGGGTCCCAGGCTGGCTCCCTCGACTCCCATAGAGCAGGGGTTCCAGGCTGGCTCCCCTGAGGACTTTGGATTTCAGGATCCCTCCGCCTCCCGAAGCCATCGCTCTCCTGGGGTGAGGTCGGCTGGTGGGAGCCAACCCTTGAGCCCAGCCTCTTCGCCTCTCACCCGAGGTGCCGTGTGTCTCCAGCCATACAGCAGTGGTTGAACTCGACGCCCCTGCCTGCCCAGCCGTCCCAACTCCTCTCCACCCTGTCCAGGCTGCTGCTGGAGAAGATGGGGGGGTCCTCGGGGGCGGTGAGTGCCGCGGATGGGGACTTGGGTAGGTTTGTCCCTGCTGAGCTGATCCCTGCCCCCTCCCCCTTGGCGGGGGGCATGTTATGGCCCTAGTGGGAAGATATGAGGCCTGCGGGGAGGTTGGGGATGGTATATGGATCCTGTGTCTCATCGCCCCGTGGGAGGGATGGTATTTCATCACCCTGGGGGAGTAGGAGCCCTGCCGTCTCTGTGCCCACCAGCCTGCGTCAGGGCGGCACTGCTACTGAGCAGCCTGGTGTTTCCCTTGCAGCTGTACGGGCTGTTCCTGACGGCAGCCGCACAGCCCCTGCAGAGCCGCAGCGACCCCGCGGCCTGGGCTGCTGCCATGGAGGCCGGCATCGAAGCCATGCAGCGGTGAGTAGAGCCCGCAAGGTGGATGGGAGAGTCATGCAGGTCCAGGGGGAAATTGCAGCAGTGCCTGGCCCTGCCAGGGGAGGGGGGATCCTGAGTGGGAAGGGCAATGGGGCATTCCCACCCCTACCAGCGGCCCGTGACCCCTCCGCGGTGGGTCCATGGCACTGCTCTGTGCTCGCTACTGATCCCTTTGCTTTCTGTGCCAGGTACGGGGGTGCCGCGCCGGGGGACAGGACCATGGTGAGTGACAAGCAGCTGCCCTGCCCCCTGGGCACATGGTGCGATGGTTACCAGGCAAAGCTCTGCCCATGCCTGTTACACGGCCACTGGGGACTCTCTTGGTGCTGAGCCTGCTCCCATCTACAGGCAACACTGAGGGCAAGGGAGGCCATTCAGTGCTGATACAGAGGGGTATTCCGCATCTGGCACTGTCCCCTGCTGGCTCAGGCAGGCACTGCCCCCCGGTGATCCCCAGAGGGATCCATGGGGCAACCTCTGCTCAGTAACCCCCACCCCAGCCATTTGCCCCATCTCCCAGGGGCCCTGCCCTCACCACTCCTCCCACTTGTGTCTTGGGCAGCTGGATTCGCTCTGTGCTGCTGCTGAGGAGCTGCGCGCCCTGCAGGCCCCTGGCGCCGACCTGCTGCCAGTGCTGGCCAAGGCAGTCCAGGTATGAGAGCTCACTTCCCACCAGGCCCCTCTCCTCTGGTGGGACAGGGAGGAGCTAGTGAATGGGCGGAGCCTGAAGCTGAGTGGGCCCATGAACAGATTCCAAAGCCGCATGAGGGGAGTTGAATGTGGGGCTGTGACCCTGTTGGTCTCATGAGCAGAGTTGGGGAAGACTAGCGCTTGGGCACCTTGAGAAAGCTGCAGGAAGGGGGGTGAATGGCTCTTAGCAAGAACTGAGCCAAAGCCTAGCGTGAGACATGGGGGGTGCTGTGCCGGTGGATGGCTGCCTTTGATGGAAATGTAAAACACAGGCCCCGGCTATGTCTGGGCAGGAAAATTCCTATGGTGCAGTTTGCAAAAGCAGGGGGTGATGGGTGTCAGCAGAGCTCTGGGGGGACCGAGATAGCAGGGGAGCTGTGGGTCAGGATTGAGGGGCATTGGCACAGCTCGGGGGGGGGGGGGGCAGGATGGAGGGGCATCGGGAGAGTTGTAGAGGGAAGCCCCTCTTCCCCGGCTCCTGGCTGCATGCCCGACCCAGTTGTGTTCCCCGTGTCCCTTGGGGACACTCCCGCCCATGACCTGCTCCCTCCCATGACCTGCTTCCTCCTGTGGTCTCTTGGCAGAGCGCAGAGGCTGCGGCTGAATCCACCAAGAACATGGAAGCAGGCGCTGGCAGGGCCAGTTACATCAGCTCGGCCCGCCTGGAGCTACCGGACCCAGGGGCCGTGGCAGCAGCGGCCGTTCTGCGTGCTGTGCTGGAAGGGTTACAGAGCCAGAGTGGGTGACTGCCACCTCCCCCTGCTCCTGGGCACCTCCCCCACTTTACCCTCCTCCCCCCGCAAGTCCCTGGGGCCCTTCTGTGCTGACTTGCACACACTTTGTAGGCAAGACAAGCAGAAGTGATGTTAACGGGAGTCCTGGCAAGAGCTGTCTCAATGCTCCTGGATCTGTCCAGAGCAGGATCTCATCGGCAGGAATGGGGGCCAGCAGGGAGACTGGGGTCATCCCTGTGCCCACTGCTTACTGGGTAGCAGGCCCACTGGCCCCCCAGTTCATCTCTGCTACTGGGTGCTGTGAGCGCGGTGGCTGTAATAAAGAGCTCTGCCCCAGAGGTGATGGCCCATTCCTTTCTGTAGCAGCAGCGCCTGCCTGCCCGCCTCATTCTCACAGCACAGAACAGCTCCCCACCCGGGGTGTTTCTGACTTTGGAGTTGCTGTGCCTGGCTGTACAGGCTGTGCCCTCTTCCCCTGCCCCCACCCCCAGAGGATCTCCGAGCACCTCGTTCCAGCTGTTGGTGAATGAATTGTCCCCACCCCAGGAAGCGGGGTCAGGTAATGTCCAGATTCCCTATTGCGTGGAGGGGGAAACTGAGGCACCCAGCGCTGACGGTCATACGGTGGGTCAGTGCAGAGCTGGCACTAGCTCCGAGCTCCAGAGCTGAGGTTTCAGCCCTGGCCCATGCCTCCTCATACAGTGCACCTGGGTGTGCCCAGTTACCAGGGACCTGTGCTACAGCAAGAGGGGACAGGGCAACCACTGAACTGAGCGGCACAGTTTCCAGTGGAGCACAAGAGCCAGGAAAGCCATTGGCGGTGGGGCTGTGTCATCTGCCTCCCCTACCCTGGCACAGAGAGCCATAGCTGAGCTGTGGCAAGACCCTGACTAGAGCACACGGGGCCCCTTGTTACCAGGAAGTTGGTGACAGATGGGAGGAAGGGGGTGGCACATGGAAAGATCTACATCTGTCTGAGCTTGGCTAAGGGCTGCTGGGGCCACACACATGCTCCAGCATCTGTAACGGCTACTTCACTGTAAGCACAACACTGGCTCCTGCCGCCTGATGGTGAATGGGCTCGAGCTCTTCCTGCTCTCCCGGCTGGGGTCTCCCCATGCAGCTTTCGGGCTGGGTACTACTGAGGAGGGATCTTTCTTCCTCTGTGTTCTCCACCTCCTGTGGGGAGAGAGCCAGACTCCCCCACCCCACTCTTTGATTCCCCCTTCCTGTGGGGGGAGAGCCAGGCTCCCCTGGTGTGTTTGCTCAGCACTGCCTGTGCAGTGAGGGAGCTCCTCTAGCATGTCAGGGCTATGAATTCTCAGAGCAGCAACTCAGCAGGTCTGGGGAGGGGAAGGGATGGGATGTGGAGGGGGACAAGGTAGTGGGGGTGTCTCTGCATACAGTGGGGCTGGGTAGAGAGGCGGGGGCAGGGGCTGTGAGTGGGAAGCACTGAGATGAAAGAGCAGAATGAGGCCCTGGCTCAGCTTTGTAGTGCGATCCAGGGGGCTGTGGAGGCCAACTCCCTACACTAGCTGAGTCCAGCCCCTGCAGAGGAGCACACAGGGCCAGTCTTGCCCTGCCTTGCTCATTGCTCCCCACCATGACTACACCCCCTGTCAGCCCTTCAGGGCTACTATGCAGACATTGTATGCTACATAGCTCCTTTGCTTGGGTTTTATTTATTCCTCAGCCCTAGCCCTAGCCCAGCAGGTGTTTCAGGCTTTGCACCTCCTCTCTTAGGGCTCATGGTTACTTTAACTCCATGCCTCTGCCCTCCCCAGCCCTATCTTGCTGAAGGGATCATGCTGCTCCTCAGCTTGGTATGGTTTATTCCTGCCCTGTGGGGCCTAGCTTTGTTCAGAGGGGCGAGCAGGCCCTTTTTCCTCTGGGTAGAGCCTTTCCCCAGGCTCTCTTCAAGCTCTCCCTGGGCTCCCCTTCTCCTCCCTAGGTATAGTCCTGAGCAGGTGTCACTCCATCCCTCAGCAGGCAGCACCTGCTTAGTCTTCAGGGACATTGGACCTACTTCATTTAAGGGGCCAGCCCCCTGAGATAAAGTGCCAGGAGCAGGTGACTTCCCCATCTCACTGTCACTTGAATCAAGGGCAGGGGGGGAAGAAGTGCTGAGGCCAGGCAGAGGTCTCCTTCCACAGATCCTGAGCTGGTTATTCCAGCCCAATGTACCACCCTGAAAGCTGCCACCAGAGAAACCCGCTCAGCCAACGTGCCCTGGGAGAGCAGGAGCTGGCACCAGCCCAGCTGCACAGGCCACATAGCGCTGCTGGAGGATTGCCCCAGGCCAAGGGCCATCCCCACTCCAGATACACACCCACCCAGCTGGCAAGGCTTGCAGGCTGCTCTGGGATCATGAAACAGGGCGAGGCACTGCCAGCGTGTGGTGTGCATTGTCATGAATCCAACCAGGCAAGGTCTGCTTCCTGGAGCATGGACCAGCAAGGCCCCAGCACATGGAGGGACCAGCTCGATGATGCCACAGGCAAACACTGCACCAGCTGGGAGAAGGGCTGGAGCTGAGCAGAGTCCAGGAACAGGCTGAAAGGGACCTAGGAGTGGCAGGGAGATTATCCTTTTCCTGGATCAGCACAGAAGGGAGACTGTGGCACTAGCTGTTACCTGCCAGAAGCAGCTCTTCCAGCTGCCGGCACAATTCATAGCTCCAGCTAAGCCATGACATGGCAGCATTGCTGGGGGTGGGAGGGGTTTGAGACATGAGCCCAGGTAACTAGCACAGGGGAAAGTGAGCAACCAATGTGCTAGAATTAGAGCAACGAGGAAATCCAGCTCTGGGCAGGGCTGCGATACACACACACCCCTTCCTCTCTCCTGGAGCAGGGTTTGCAGATGAGCGCAGGGCATTTGAGGCAGAGGGCTAATTCATCAAGCCAACAGATCAGAGCACCCTGTGGCACCAGCCAGTTCATGGAGTTGAACGGCTAAAAGGAGTATCTTCACCCCAGCAGCCTGCACCACTTGCTCTGAGGAGCCGGATCGATAAGGGTGGCCTTGCTCCCAGACTGCTAGAGCTCGCTGGGGGAAAATGTACCTGAAAAGCCAACCTCCCTATTGCCTTTGCTCAGCTCCAGCTGGTTACTCCTAGCACTAAGCATATTGAGCAACAGCTGGTTTTTAGGAGGCTCAGTTTCCACTCCGCCCCCGAGTTCCTCCCCCAAGAAGACACCCCCTTGACTCCAATTCCAAAAGGATGCTATTTATTAAACAAAAGGTAGTACCACCACCCAGGCCCCAGCGTTTCAGAATTGCCTATTCAGGTGTACAGTTTCTCAGCAAGACATCAGAAGTACCCCAGATATTAACATGGCTAATGCTAGAGATAGGAGACAAAGCCCTGGGGAAGCCACACACTTCAGCCAAGCTTATGAGAGAGAGAGAGACACAGCGGGCTGGAAATACACTTCCCAGCTTGGAGCTTTAAGTCATGAACACTTAGCAAGGACCCAGAAGCCAACTCCTCTCCCTGGAGTTAGGTAGATGTCCAGGCTACACCCCATGAGCTGTCTTTGCAACAGTCACTCTAATTCATTCCCGTAAGCCCCAGTACTCAATGGGATGATGCTGGATTGCACCCTGCCTCTCCTGGGTACAGGGGCATCTGCTCCACTTGCTCCCACTGTCTGCTTTGGCCTTTTTTCCCCTTCAGCCTAGGGCCGCCTGATTTTTCAAGGTTGTCTACAGAGCTGGTTGGACATTTTCCACAAACAGTTTTCCATCAGAAAGAGCTGATTGACACAGTCAGTGCATTTTGTGGAATGCCTGGAGTTAGCTGAACATTTGGGGGAAATCATCTGTCAAACGTTTCACTATCCTAGGTAACAAGCCAAACAAGCATTGAAACAAAAGGTGTTGAGACTGTCAAACTGAAATCCTCACTGTGCTTTGTGTCACACAGAGTCCCGCCACCGATTTAGCATCCCAGCTCAGGACAAAGCCAGATATTTGGAAGTCTGAGAATTTCCAAGGGGACAGAAAACTCAAATTCCAACCAGCTGTAGCTGCATTCCACCTCTCCAGTAGCATGTACTGAGCCTCTGTGTGGATGCTATCAAACCCCCTGGGCTGGGCAGCTTCTCACATACAACAAATACATTTAATTGCCTCTCTCTGGAAACACTTCTAATGAAGCCTCCAGTGTCTTCCTACGATCTCAGCTTGATCTCAGCTTGAGCCACGTGGGCTCACTCCCAACCTACCGCAATAGCACACACCCCGAGAAGCAGAACTCACAGCCATAGGGGATAGGAAGGGCCACCCGTCCCACTCCCCTGCAATCAGTCATGGGGAAATATTCCCCATTGAGTCAACCATACTCCCTGTCTGCCCTTCTCTGGGGCACTGAACCCTTCCCCCCATGTCCCTATCTGTTACACCATGTGGGGATAGGAGGAATTAATACCTGGCAAACAATTTAGCCCTAATCCTGTACATGAATCCTTAAACCAGAGTGAAGTATCTGCTTCATGGGGACCCCACACCACCCCTGGCAGATCCAGTGCCCAGAATGGACAGGATCTTGTCTCAAAGCTTCTGAGCAGCTCGTGGCAGATGCCACCAAAGGATGCATAAGCTATGAGTCCATTTTCATTAGTGCTGGCTGGGTCAGGCAACAGAGCAGTGTCTGTTGTACAGCCCCCAAATTACATCATGCCAATGGTAGCGCGTAGGCACTGGGAGGAGATACAGCTCACAGTGCCTGCCCGCGCTGAGCCAGGACCTGGGAGAGGCCAGCCATGAAGACTGTGAATTGGCCAGGCACTAAAGAGGCTCCAGGCCCAAGCACTTGGAAATTCTTGCTGGGGTGGCTTTCAGGGCTCAGCGCTGCTGAGGCCAGAGCCAGACACCCCACGTGAGGTAGGACCGTGCAGGGTGGAGCTGTGATACAGCCCCAGAGACGGCAATACAGCCTAGATCCAAATGGAGAGCTGCAGGTGAGTGGATTCTGAGCCCGAGCTGTTCTACTAGTCAGAGAAGCTCAGTACAGAGTTTATCTGTGGATCCTGGGCAGAGGAGTGAACAGCATGGCCCCGGACAGCTCCTCCCACCTTAGCATCCCCCGGGGCAGTCAGGAGCACTGCAGCTGGACTCTCTGGCCCACCTGCACATCACAGCGATGCATGGACAACGGCTTCCTGCTCTGCAGCCCTCTCCTGGCAGGAGGAAACGTAACTGCTTCCTCCCCTCAAAGTGCTGGGACAACAGCTCCTCAGGAAGAGAGAGGGAGTATGACCAGGGCTGGAAGCAAACCCCATGGAGAGCAAATGCTCTGAGCCCTAGCAGAGACTCTCCCAGGGTTGCAGGGGACAGCGCCAGAGAGCAGAAGTGGGTGGCAGAGCTAGGCAGGCAGTGGGAAAGGGAAGCTGGCTGGAGCTTGGCACGTTGATGCCCCGGGCACATGCACGCTGCTACAGCTGAGCGGCCAGCACAGGCTCCTTACACACAACCCCCCCCCCCCCCCCCCTCCTGCAGAGCCAACGCCAGGGCAAGCGCCACAAAGCAGGCTTTTATTTTAGTTCAGGCCACTTGATCTAGGCCGTAGCGTCAGTCAGGGCCCCGAAGGCACAGCAACACAATGGCAAGAGGGGCCAAGGCTGCCTGGTGAATCCCAGGAAGCAGCAGCACATACAGGAACCCAGAGCAGAAGGCAGGGGAGTGGCAAGAGCCAGGGGTCCAGGAGAGCAGCCGGGTGGTGAGGGAGCACGGAGAGCACCTCCACCCCTTGGCTCCGCGCTGGCCAGGCTCCGGAGATGGCTCAGCAGAAACAGCAGGAGCACCAAGCTGCCCTTCTCGCTGGAGGGTCTGGGCAGCGGCTCCTCCTTGGGGCGGCTGCTTCACTTGTCCTAATGGAGCAGTGGCTGTGGAGAGAGAGGCCATGAGCAAGGCACCCCCCCTCGCCCAGCACTGAGTCGCTTCCAGCACCACAGCCACCCCCATCTTGCTGCTCCACCAGGGTGGCTCCAGAACCGCCCTGGCCTTCGGTGCCACCATCCTGCACTGGACATTCCTGTCTGATCGCTGCCCCCATCTGCCCCACTGGCTGAGCCGCCGGTTTCCTGGCTCGTCACGTTAGCAGGTGTCTTCCCAGGCAGATCAGCAGTGAGTTGACTCATTATTTCTTGCCCATGTTTCCAATCTCATCTCCCACCCTTCCCCTACCACCCTCCCCACACGCCAAACCCCTCAGCCCCACCCCCGTCACACATCACCTCCATATTGGTGCACATAAAGTTAATTCCACACGTGGATGTAAAATATTAGCGGGAACATTGCACCCACTCTTCCCCTCCCACATCCACCCTAAACCTGGCCTCACTGCAACACTCCACATGCCCAATTCCTCCCCGATCCCCAACCCCACGGCATCCCCTCCTCCCCACGCTGTTACTCCTCCACTGTGCCCATGTCCTGGGCCACCAGCAACGTGGACTCAGTACCTGTCGGGCCTCCAGTGACTCTGACTCTGGGCGCTTCCAGGCCGGCGTGGCGAGAGCCCACAGCACCAGCAACCCAAAGACCAAGATCACCATCCCCAGAGAATTGGCGAACCAGGCCTCAGGGGGGAGTTTGGCGTAGGGAACCGTCTTGTTCGTCCTGAGAGAGAAGAGATGGAGCCACCGCCTTCATTCGGAGCCAGCACCAGTGCAAGCGCCCTCACCCCTTACGATCCCAGCTCCCTCTGGAGAGCCCCTGGAGGGGGAAACCCTGCCAGCACCCCCTCAGATGGGTGGGGAGGGGCCTCTCCCACTTCCTGGAGCATCCATTGGGCCCTGTGAGCTCCAGCCATGCCTCAACCCATCTCCAGGGCAGAAGGTTCTAGCCCTTCCCTGGGCACCTTGCCCAGTCATCTTCACCACCCACTCCCGCCCGTAACAGCAGCTCCCCAGCCTCTTGAACAGCTACCTAGAGCTGGGGACGCTTCCCAAGTCTCCCCTTAGTCATCCTCTCTGCACCGAGCCTGCCCAGCCCTTAGATCTTCCCTTCTGGGGTTGTCACCATTCAGCCGCTTGCTGGCATCTCTCAGTCACACAGTGTGTATGTGTGGTGGGGGGAGGTGACCCTACCCATGCTTGGGGTGACTCCAGAGCTCTGACTAACGTAAGCCAAGAGTGGAAGACAGGGGTGGGTCACTGCGCTGTTCTGTGCACTCCCCCGAAGCTCTGGTATGGGCCACTGTTAGAGACAAGACACTGGGCAAGATGGACCCTGGTTTGGCCCAGCTCTTAGGAGTGGTGGGGGAAGCCCTAGGCCAAATGGAGGCCCACACACCCCACACCAGCTCTGGCACTCACAGGCTGAAGAAGAGCTTCTCGTTGATGCCGGAGATGGATGCTGCCATGGCCAGTGCGAGGATGGTGGAGCCGAAGAAGACGTGAATGGGCTTGTAGATGATCCGCAGCCAGGCAGGGGACCAGGGTAACAGGAAGGCAGCGAACCCCATGAGCCACTAGGATGGAGGAACAGAGAAGAGTTTGGGGCACAGAGTGGATCAAGCCATGGCACAGGCAGCCAACAGCAAGAGAGGGAGCCAGGGCAGAGCTGGGCATCAGAGGGGGAGGCTGGGCACCCACCTGGCAAGAGAAGAGCAGCACAGCTGCCAGCCCCAGCCAGCTGTGCAGCGAGTACATGTTGGGGGTGCCCTGGGCATTGTGGAACCCGAAGACGGCGACGAGCCCCAGCACGACCAGGACAAAGGCTGCCAGGGTCAGCGCCGCGTGCAGCAGCTTCCACGGGAGCTTGGGGCCCGCCCAGGAGCTGGGCACCCGGTACACCAGCACCGCTGCAGGGGAGAGAGGCCGGCACACTCAGAGCAACCCTTGTATCCACGTCCCAGCCCCCGACGTGCCACCCATGGACAACACCCACTTACCCGCCCCATACAGCACCAGCATGCCCGTCACCATGAAGACCGGGTGCCAGTTAAACATCTTGGTGGAGCCATCCCAGGCGAAGCCTCCGCGCCAGTGCTGGGACCAGAACCCTGTGAACACCACACACAGGAACCCCAGGGTGCCCAGCAGGGCCGAGAAGGGCAAGAACTGGAAGGTGGGCATCACTCCAGCAGCAGGGACTGCACCTGAGGGGGAAATACCACGCCAGCTGATTGTACTGCCCAGCCTGTGCCCTGCTGCACTCTGAGCAAATCGCTGCCCCCCACGCCAGACCCTGCACAGCCCACTAGGCTCTGCTGCCTCTCACCCGCCCTCCCTCCCTCCCTGACCTGCCACCCCTCACCCGCCCTCCCTCCCTCTCCTCCGCTGGGCTCCGTCCGCCCCTCACCTGCCCAGCAAATGTGAAAAATCGGGACAGGGGGTGGGGGGTAATAGGAGCCTATATAAGAAAAAGACCCAAAAATCAGAACTGTCCCTATAAAATTGGGACATCTGGTCACCCTACCCGCCCGCCTGTCCTCCCTCCACCGGGCTCTGGCCACCCTCGCCCGCCCACTCGGCCTCCCTCCTCTCCAGCCACCCCTCCCCTGCCCACCCTCCCCGCCGGCCTCCGTCCACCCCTCACCCACCTGTCCGGCCTCCCTCCTCTCCAGCCACCCCTCACCGACCCAGCCTCCCCTCCCCTCCCTTCCCTCCGCCGGGCTCTGGCCGCCCCTCACCCCCCCGCCTTCCCTCCCTCCACCGGGCTCCGTCCGCTCCTCGCCCACCCGCCCTCCACCGGGCTCTGGACGCCCCTCGCCCGCTACTCACCTGCCCCCCCTCCCCGCCCGGCTCCGGATGCCGCGCCCGGCTCCAGCCGCCCCTCGCCCCCCCTCCGCCCGGCTCCAGCCGCCCCTCGCCCTGCCTCTCCCCTGGGCTCTGCCACCCACTTTCCCTCCTTCCCTCTCCAGCAGCCCCTTGCCCGCCAGCCCTCCCTCCGACCTCCACCTGGCTCCAGCTGCTCCTCATCTGCCCTCCCTCACCTCCACCAGCCTCTGCCAACTGCTGTCAGCCAGTGCCCTCCTGTCTCAGAAGGCTGGTTATAGAACCAGGAGCAGGCGGAGCCCCAGAGTTAATCAAACCGGATCAACAGCTGCTTTAAGTGCAGCCTTAAGTAACAAGCTGCAGGTGGGCGGGGAGGAGCAGCCAACTGCCTTGAGCCCAACCAGAACGGATCCTGCTGGTTGGAAGCCAGCAGGGAAAGTCCCCAGAGACAGAGATGATCTTAGATAATCAAACCTCTGCAGCCAGAGCTCAGAGGGCAAGAGAGGCCTCTGCCCATCCTGCAGCCTTCACTCCCCTTCCCCTGGAGGACAGCAGGGATCCCAGGTTCCCAAGTAGAGAAGAGCCCTGTTCTCCCCCCTCCTCCCCAAGGAGTCCCTGCCCTGCAGCACTCACACTCTGAAGACCTGTGCTGAGCCAATCAAACCCAACAGCCCGGAGCTGGGCTTTGGGGATGCTGTGCCCACGCACCAGCAACCAGCATGACACGGACCCAGCCCCCGCAGCAACGAAGGCTCTCACACCAGCTGCCACGAGTATCCACAATGGGCTGGCCAGATCACCATCTGGGACCAAGCTGGCTCCAGAAGCACAAGCAGAGCACAGCAGCCTTCCCAGGTGGAAAATACAACCTGATCAGCCACAGAGAGGGAGCTACCTCCAGCCCAGGGGTTTCAGATCCTTCAAAACACCCCCCACTCCCCCAGGGCCCAGAGAGAAAAGAAGTGCCCTCGTCACAGTCACCGAGCCTCCTGCCTGCCACCCTGGTGGCTGCACCTGTGCTTGGCACTTCCTGTGGGGAGGCAGTGGGTCATGAGACCCTCCCAACTTCTGCTTTCAGATCAGCACTGCACAGCCACCGGGAGGGGGAGGAGCACAGAACTAAAGGCACCTGAGACCAACAGTAGAGAGCTCGGGGGAGTGGGGAGGGACAGCATACATGGGAGTGGGGCTGATCCCCCTGCCCGACAAGGGGGGATGCCATTTTAGATTTGGTTTTGGTGAGTAGTGAGGACCTCGTTGAGGAAATGGTTGTAGGGGACAACCTTGGCTCGAGTGATCATGAGCTAATTCGGTTCAAACTAAATGGAAGGATAAACAAAAATACATCTGAGACTAAGGTTTATGATTTCAAGAGGGCTAACTTTACTAAATTAAGGCAGCTAGTTAAGAAAGTGGATTGGACAAACATATTTAGAGATCTAAAGGCGGAAGAGGCGTGGGATTATTTCAGGTTGAGGTTGCAGGAGCTGTCGGAGGCCTGTATCCCAAGAAAGGGAAAAAGGTTTGTAGGTAGCAGTTTTAGACCGGACTGGATGAGCAAGCGTCTCAGAGGGGTGATTAAGAAAAAACAGAAGGCGTATAAGCAGTGGAAGATGGGAGGGATCAGCAAAGAAACCTACCTTATTGAGGTCAGAGGGTGTAGGGATGCGGTTAGAAAGGCCAAAAGCCGGGTGGAGATAGATCTTGCGAAGGGAATTAAAAATAATAGTAAAAGGTTTTTTAGCCATATAAATAGGAAGAAATCCAAGAAAGAAGAAGTGGGACCGCTTAAGAATGGAGACGGAGTGGAGATTAAGGATCATCTAGGCATGGCACAATATCTAAACCAATATTTTGCCTCGGTATTTAATGAGGCTAATGAAGGGCTTGGGAA
>QXTE01000195.1:2712622-2765768 GCA_003942145.1 Platysternon megacephalum | reverse complement strand
CCGCATGCTCGGGGTTCAGCTGATCGCCATATTTGGGGTCGGGAAGGAATTTTCCTCCAGGGTAGATTGGCAGAGGCCCTGGAGGTTTTTCGCCTTCCTCCGCAGCATGGGGCAGGGGTCGCTTGCTAGAGGATTATCTGCTGCTTGAAGTCGTCAAATCATGATTTGGGGACTTCAACAGCTGAGTCAAGGGTGAGAGTTATTTCAGGAGTGGGTGGGTCAACTCTTGTGGCCTGCATCATGCAGGAGGTCAGACTAGATGATCATAATGATCCCTTCTGATCTTAAGTTCTATGATTCTATGAATGCTCAATCCTGCCCCGCAGCACCCCCTGCTATTCCCATCACAGGGCACTCCCCAGCTCTGCACCCCATTTCTGACAGTACCCCACTACGCTGTTCAAAGCCAGAAGAGATTATTAGATCATCTAGTCCAGTGGTGCTCTCCAGTGGTTCTTTTGTATTGGTGACTCCTTTCACATAGCAAGCCTCTGAGTGCGACCCCCCCCCCTATAAATTAAAAACACTTTTAAATATATTTAACACCATTATAAATGCAGGACGCAAAGCGGGGTTTGGGGTGGAGGCTGACAGATCACGACCCCCCCATGTAATAACCTTGTGACCCCCTGAGGGGTCCCGACCCCCAGTTTGAAAACCCCTGATCTAGTCTGACCTCCTGTGGAACACTGGGTGACAGTTCTTGGGGCACCCAGGACTGAGTCACCTCCAGCTGCCAGCCAGAGGGAGCCTTGCTTGTGCTTAACTGGGTGATAGCCCCCTGACACCACCAGCCTGTTAGCCACCAAAACCATCTCCGCTAGGCCAGTCCTCACTTTGCCTTGCAGGTTAACAATCGGTGCACCCCAGTCCCCGGGTCCCTTCGAAGCTTCCCCTGTGAGATTCAGCCTCTTCTCCACTGAACACCCACAGTAATACCAGCTCTGCTGTCCCCACGGGAACAGCGCACACACCAGCTCCGGATCAGCTCCTGGTCTAATACCACAGCACTGAGATATATTTATAGTGGAAATAAGGATGATAAACTACTCAAGATTCAAGAGATCGTGACTAAGGATGATGGAAACAAAAGGGTTACATATAAAATAAAATCATAACACGATTCCTAGAGACTAAACTGAGCAGGCTAACCTTCCATCTAAAGACGTTTTATCTCACCCAAACATCCTTTGCAGCATTTCAGGCAAGGCTGTGATCCCGTTTTTGTGAAAGTAACCGCACTGCCCAATTACTTCCTAGGTGCAGGACTTCCTAGGTGCCTTCCCCAGAGTTCACTGTTTGTACCCAGATTCAGCATAACCCCTGGGGCTTGTGGAGAAAATACCCCCCCCCCTCCTTTGTCCCCTCCAAGTTACTTTCTCCCCTCTTTTCTATCCCCCCCCCAGCCTGGCTCAAAACTGTCAGACCGGAAGCCTAAACCAGACGGGGCTGTACTTTGAGGATGGGAGGGGGGGGGGAGACGGGGAAGAAAAGAGGAACTAGCAGAGAGAGGACTGTTTGTGACAGGCATTGCTCAAGGTTTAAAATGCATCTGCTTATATTAATTTGCTTGTTAAAGGTTATTAAGACTCATCTTAAAACCTATCTGTAATCAATGTTTTTATAATGGAATCGTTGCTTGGCATATAAACTCTGTTGCCTTTAAATTGTGCCCCCTTTAGGTAAGCCCCTGTATGCCCATACCCACCGAAAGGTTAGTCCTCCTCCTTATCCCAAGGCCCAGCCGGATGCCCAAATGGCATCAGATGGGGGCCCCCTCTTTTGTGGCCCCTATAACAGTAGGAGGCCTTAATAACCCTTGTAACAGCAAACCCCCTCTGTAAGCTCTAACCAGGGCCTACCCTGTGACCAACAGGTCAGAAGCCAGAACCATGCTAGGCGACGCTGCCCTAAAAAGAGGGTGAGGAAGGCCGGAGGAAAGAGGAACTGGAATATTTGTAACAGCGTCCTTGGCCATGGTCTAGCCTAACGTCTGCCTAAACTTCTGCTTCTGTAATAGCTTCTGCTCTAAGGCTACAAGACTGTACAACCTATAATTACTGCTGTATAAATTAATTAAGGTACATTAATCAAAGATAGGTACTTCTGTAGGCACCCACCCCTTGTACCTGTCCACTCACCCCCCATTGCCTCCCCTTCCCTCCTTTTCCCTTCCCTTCCCTAACACTGTGCCTGCCCTGCTATTGCAGGGCAACAATAGAAAGCAATAAGGCAAAGCCTGTAACCAATAACCTGTAACAAAATTAGCACAGCAATAATCCTAGTGGTCATACTAAAGGGCATCATGCCCCTTCTTTGTCCTATTATGTACCCCCTTGCCCAAACCCTACTAATTAAGAAAATGTTAACTCATTATAAAACAATATTATTGTTTGGCCCTGATATATAAGCATGTAACAAAGTATTCTTGTGACCTATGCTAAAACATATTTTTGCAAAGCTGTATTTTGCAACCGGAATTCGTGTTAGTGTTCTTGCTCATGGCATAAACAAAATAACCACAAGCTGCCCTTTGCAAAACCCCTGAGTTCGCACTAGGCCCAAAATACCATCTTAAACCATACAGGGCCCGCGTGTACAGAACATAGCAAAAGTCCCTCCTGGCATGTCCAAAGAAGAATTGCTGACAACTCAGGAAAGCACCCCTTACCCTAATGCTTGGCAGTGACGCGTGTGCGGTTGCGGTTTAAGACTTTAAAATTGGCATGTAACCTTGTAAGCGTGGTAGTTGATTTTGGTCTGCTACCCCTATGCATAGGTATGTGTGAGCTCAATAAACGGGCCTCAGGCTTGAGTCTATAATCAAATTGCCTAGGAGTGTTTGTTCCTAACAGGTCAAATGACTGCCTAGGGGGTCGTATTCGCGACAGGCTTATTGTCCTGTGTTTTGCTATCCTGTTGTTGTTATATCCCCCTGTAGACTCTGTGTTTCCACTGTGTCAGCTTACACTGCTTGATTTAGACGTCAGCAGACAGGTGACTAGACATGCCTGTGTCCAACAGAAAACCCAGACTTGAAGAAGAGCTCAGTGTAGCTCGAAAGCTTGTCTCTTTCGCCAGCAGAAATTAATCAAAGAAACGGGTGAATGTAAGCCGGTATGGGCTGGTACGGCCTACCGGTAAAAAGTGGCTGCCGGTACTGGCTCGTAGCAGTCGACGTTAAAGATGGCAACACTTTAAGCAGGGTCCTTTGCCACGGCAGCGCTTTAATGTCGTTGCCCCTTTTGCCCCCCTGGGTCGCCGATGGGGGAGGGGAGGCAAAAGGAGCAGCTGCCTTGGGACCAGCAATTTAAAAGGGCCCAGGGCTCCGGCCGCTGCTGCCGCTAGCACAGCAGCAGTGACCGGAGCCCCGGCCCTTTAAATCGCCGCTGGAGCCCTGGGCGGCGCGGGCCAGGCAGCACGGATGGGCTGGCTGGGGGATGCTGAACCCTAGCCCCGCCCATGGCGCTGGCCCCCATACCGGTAAGTGTAGAGTGTTACTTTCACCCCTGCTAATAAAAGATATTACCTTGCCCACCTATACGCACCAGGATCAGGATATTCTTGTAATCCTGTGTCAAGTGGCGCTGAGGGGTTCTTAAGGTCACACGTAGGCCATTATATTTCACCCTGGTACCCCTGTGTGGAACCAAGTAACTTGTAACACTGCCCTACAGCACTCCCAGTCTGGCCTTGTGCTGAGCTGACACCATAGACTCATAGACTTTAAGGTCAGAAGGGACCATTATGATCGTCTAGTCTGACCTCCTGCCACACAGTGTTACGCCAACCCTATGACACGGTGCACACTAGCAAGTTCTCAGGAACTGGAGGGTGGCATCTCATTTGCTTAGAGATCTGCATCCTCCACCAAAAATACACCCAGCCACCTCAAGGGAGGAAAAGAGCTGCCCATGGGTGAGATTACCAGCAGTGAACACTACAGCCTCCCAATGATCTCTGGGAGTGGGTGGCTGCAAAATCCGATAGGCGCTGGACCTCATTTTGTGTAGCCCAATCTAGTGTCATTCCTCTCACATGTCTGCAGATGCAGGGACCTTCAGTCCCATCCACTGTGGTTTATGCAGATGAGCACACATGGACTAACCGTGCGGTGATACAGGGTTTAATGTCTGCAGCCACAGGAATCCTGCCTGCTGGATGGTCAGCAGTTAAAATGCCTGGAGGTCAGGAAAGGGGTCTAGGAGTTGAAAGCTCTTTAGGACAAGTTTTACCCCCTCTTACTTGCATCCAGTGCTCAGCACAATAGGACACCGGATTCTGATTGGAGCTTCTGCAATAATGGTCTTCAGCATGTATGTGAAGAGCACCATTTCCTAGTCAGGATCTCAATGTGTTTGTGCATTGAGAGGTTAGATGAGACTGCTAAGCCATCGGACAAAACAGCAAGTACCTCTTGGCAGGGACCAATCGGTTTTAATCAGCGTCATGCACAGCTGTAGTACTCGTGATCATTTGCACCAATGGCTCTGCCCCTGACTCACTCTGTAGCACCTCAGCTTCATCTTCCCCACCAGAAAAACAGGGATCATGATGCTTGCCTGTTGCCCAGGGAGGGCTGGGATGCATAAAGCACTTTGAGAGAGCTGGAGGGAAGGTGCTGTACAAACATATTGTCTATTACACCCAGGCAGCAAGGCAGTGCTGGGAACAGCACCCAGGAGCTCCTGGTTCCCAGCCCCCTGCTAAACCCACAAAGCCTGAGGGAGGATCAACAGGACTCCTGCTGCCCCCAACCCAAATGGAGCAATTCCAACCCAAACCCTTCATGAGAGGATGCTCCAGAGATGCTGGGAGGATTTCAAAGGGACAGAAAGCCCAGTCCCATGTCCAGTCTCACACAATAGCACCAACTCCAAGCATCCAAAAGTTACAGGTCCAGTCCTGAAAAATCATGAGACTGGCTTAAAAAATCATAAAACCTTTTAAAAAAAAAATACATTTGGGGAGAACAAGTTGGTGGGAGAAATCTGAAGCGCAAGAGAAACAAAAAAGAATGAATGACTCAAAAGAGCTTGAGGGAGCAGGTCATGATAATGAGACCATCAAAAAATGCACACAAACAGGCCAAAGAAGGCTACTAAGGCAAGAATGGAGGCTAAAGAGGAATTAAAACAGAAAGCTGCAGGAAGATGATCGCAGGAAATCGGTTTTTGGGTTGGCAAAAAAAAGAGGAACACTAAAGCACAAGAAATAAAGAAATCTTCATATGTGAAGGATAGGTACTGTGTGGTGACTAACCCCAAACAGGTGGTAGGAGCTATGGAAAAAATATTTCTAAAGGCTGTTAAATGAGAAGAGAGTTGCAAGTGCAAGCACTGCTGATAATTTTGGGGAAGCCTCCAAAGGTATAGAAGAGACAAAAGCAGCACTGAATAGGATGAAGAATGGTAAAGCATTTGGAGAAGATGAGATAACTGTTGGTATGATCAAGGTAGTTGGAGATACTGGAGTAAAGTGGCATCACAGATTACTCAGAGTTTGCTGGGATCAAGCTAGGATACCAGATGACTGAAGAATAGGGTTGATTGTGCCTCTCTGGAAGGGTAACGGTGATGCAAATGTTTGATCTGAACAGCTATCACAGCATCACCTTGTTAAGTCAGCCTCAAAGTCCTGGAGAGAATTTTGAAGGCAAGGATGAGGTGCAAGGTGGAGGAGAATATAGGAGAGGAGCAACATGGCTTTAGGAAGGGAAGGAGCCAATAGACACAATATTTGCAATGAGACAGAAGTTTAGAAGAATGATAAGTGAAGGGCATAACTGCCATGTAGCATTTATTGATCTTGAGAAAGCGTCTGACTTGGTTCCATGGGAGCTTGTGTTTGCAGTATTGAGATAGATGGGCAGGGGTGTTCAAGAAGTGGAGATGATAGACGAGCTGTATCAAGGGTCAACAGCTAAAGTGAAAACAATACACACTATTTCCGAATTTTGAGGTGACAATCAGATTAAGACAAGGTGGTATGCTGAGTCCACTTCTCTTCATCCTAGTTATGGAGATAATTAGTATGAGAACCAAGTCTGTGGAGACACAGAGAAAGCCAATGTGGTGACTTGGCCCTTTTGGTTGACAGCAAAGAGGAATTAGTAAATATCCTAGGAGAGTGGGCCTCTGTGTTTGAAGGTAAACATAAAGATAACTGAAGTTGTGCAAGTAGGCAAGGCTGAAGAAGAGCTGTTGATAAAAATTTCAGGAGAGACGCTGAATCAGAAGAATTTGTGTACTTGGGAAATACACTTAGTACCACTGGAGAGAGACATGGGGAGAGGGAGGGGAGGGAAAGAACCCAATGTGCATGGGCAGCAGTGAAAAAAGTGGCAGGAGTACTGTGGGAGTGGCAATTAACTAACAAGCTGAAAGGAAAAGTGTATGCTGCCTGCATTTGTCCCTGCCTGCTCTACAGTTTGGAAACAGTGGGTCTTACAGAGATGGAAGAGAAAACAGAGTACACAGGGAAGAAGTTAGGGGGAAGTTGAACTTGGGACTCTCAATGTTAGATAGGCAGGAGAGCACCAGAGCTCGTTTGAGACGGGCTGGGCGTGTGATAAGAATGGGAGAGCGACCAGCGAAGAAAGCACAGGAGGAAGAGGACAGCAAGAAAGTGCATGGAAGACAAATGATACAACAGAGCCAGTCAAGAGAAGTTTGAGAAAAGGGCTGGAACTTCAAGTCCTAGACCTACGAACCCAAGTCATGGACCCAAAGGAGTGGCAAAGAATCATGGGCACCTCTGGGTCTGTGTAAATGGAAAAGAGGTCAAGAAATGAAGTGATTGAATGCGAGGCTCACTGTATTTGCCTCGTGCTGTATGAGTCTCCGGGAGCACGCAGGGTCACGATTTCCAGATTTTCTCTGCAACCATGACAGCTAGACACTTACTTAACTCAAAAGGGCTGATTCTTGTGCAATCTCCAGCAGCTGAGGCCTTACGAGCGAACACTAAGAATCATGAGACTCACAATAAAGCGGTGAGCTGGCACCATTTAACAGGGCAAGGCATTGGCGATGTGGGGGTGCCTATCCCCCAGCCTGTAACTAGCCCCTTGTGAGCGACCCAGGATCCGCACAGTCGCCTGGGGCCAACACACAGTGAAAACTGGGCCTTGGGGCGCCAGTGAGCCCGGGCTCCCTGCAGCCAGGCCAGCCTCACGCGCCTCCACCCCAAGGGTCAAAGCCAGGCCCAGCTGGGGAACTGGGGCCCTGTGCCAAGAGAGTGCTGCTGGGGGAGTGGTCACCAGGTCACCTGCTACCCCACAGCAGCCCCCGCCCCATTGCCCCTTGGACTGGTCCTCTGACCCCTCCCCTGAGTCCACCCCCCCGTCCAGCTCGCACCTCTCATCCGGACCCGGCGCGGTGCACGCTGGGAGCGGTAGTTCCAAGGGTCCGCGGACCCCCCGCGCGCTCGGCTCACCTACCCCCTTACAACCGCGCCAGGCACTTCCAGGTCGCGCCCTCCCCCGCGGCACTATGGGAAATGGAGTCTTCGCCATCCAGCAACCTCCGCAGGTCACAGAGACGGGGATAATAGAACTCAGCGCCACTCTATGATCCAAGGCATCCGGAGGTGCCCCTGGCTTCTATCTGAGCGCTTCCGGTTCCGCAGGACCGGTCGCCAATGGCTGTGCGGTCTCCATGGGGATGGAAGATGGCGACCCGAGGTGCGTGCGAGGCCCGGCCCGGGCCGGCTGGGGGAAGGCAGCTGCGCCCGGGGGAACCGCAGGAGGCGCGATCGGGCCGCTGCACCCCGGGTTATGCAATCAAGGCCTTGGGGGTCCCTGGTGGGGGCCGCGGATCGGGGGGTTCCCTGGGCGGAACCATTGGAGGGGGACTGAGGGTGGCCCTAGGTGTGGAGGCATCAGAAAGGTCCTGGGTCTCGAATCCCCGGAGGCGCTGAATTAGAGGGATGTCAATTACGATGTCCCAGAATCGCCCCCCGCCCCCGTAAATGTTGGCAGGGATTTGCCCTGGCCTTCCTGCCCCCACCTATGTGCGATCCCCTAGTGTTGTACCCCCTCCCACTGGGGGTAACCCAATTTGTTACCCCCCCACCCCCAGGCGGTGTACGTACACACACACACACGTTGTAGCAATGGGGGCGGGGCTGGCTGGCTCTGAATTGCATTTCCTCTTTTCTCCTATGGACAGACCCATATCCCCTCCCCACGGGTGGGTAAAACCTCATCCCTGGTGTGGCAACCTGCCCCAGCTCCTATTCCTTGTCTCCTCCTCCCTGCCTGGGGTGATCCCGAGTCTGCAGGAAGGATACCTCTGCTCCAGTCTCAGGCTGTGCGTGAGTTGCCCCAAACAAGATCACCCCATCGCCCTCTGCTCAACCCCGTGTCCCTTCACACCACTACCATTGTGGCTGAGCCCCTGTTGGCTCCCAACCCCAAATGTATTTATGATCCTCTTCCCTTATGGGCGTCTGTAACCCCCCAAGATTCTGTCTCCTCTATTCTTCCTCCAGGGTCATGTCCCCCCCTCCTCCTCCTCCTCCTCCAAATGCATTATCTGCCGGTCTGTGGCCTGCCATAACCCTGAGGTAACCTGGGTCATACAGAACAAGAGCTCTTGAGCCCTCTGACTATGACCCACAGGGTAGAGAGCACCCTGGGTTAGGGCATGGCTCTGCATGGAGCCCCTGAGATCCTCTCCCTGGTATGCCTGCAGCCCCTAGGTAGGAGAGCGCCTGTGTTCTGGGTGAAGGGAGTCCAGGATTACTGCTATGACCCTTAAGGGTGTCCTCTTGTAAACATTTTTGCTTTCTAGCCCGGAGCTTGGCTGCTGGGTAGCTGAAACTGAGAAGGTCTCATGGATTTGGGCCCAGGTACTGTCTGGGGGCATGTGAAGCAGTTTGGGGGGAAACCCTGGCCAAGCTGGGCTCTCAGTTGAGCTGCAGCTTCACCCCTAGGTCAGGTAGGTATTTGCCACAGGCCCTGCTGGAGATAAACCCCTTCTAATCTTCTCTTCCAGACTCCAGAGCTCAGCTGTAGGGAGCAGGGAGAGGCTGTGGTGCAGGAGGGGAGCCTAAGCCCCTCTGGCCCTGAGGATGAGCTGGCTTCATTCTCTGGGATGCACACGCTGAGGGCCCACAGCCCTGGGAAAGGAAGATGCTCCGGACTAGTAACTACAGCCTGGTGCTCTCCCTGCAGTTCCTGCTGCTCGTCTATGACCTGTTTGTCAACTCCTTCTCGGAGCTGCTCCGCACGGCCCCCGTCATCCAGCTGGTGCTCTTCATGTGAGGCGGCAGGGGCTAGCGGTTGGAATTGGGAGAGCTGGGTTCACTTTTCAGTTGTGGGAGGGAGTGCGGGCTAGTGGTTAGAGCAGGGGACTGGGAGTCCAAAGCCCTGGGTTCTCTTCTGGCTCACTGCCACTGTAGCCAAGAAAATGGGGAGGAGGGGCACAAGGGGGACGAGAGGACACACTGAGGCAATGGAGTGGAGGGGGAGGACTTGGGGAAGGTTTTGTCCTCCTTCCCCCACAGTGTGCAGCAGTACCTGACTGCCTTCCTCTGAAGCATCAGTTACTAGCTGCTGGGAGGAATGGGGGTGTAGCTGCAGGGAGAGTCTGGTCTGTGGACAGTGGCTCCATTCCCAGAGCCAGCCCGTGTTCTTGGCACTAAGCCAAGTGTCTGTTACATAAAGATCTGGGGAGGAACATCTGTGTCTGCCCAGATCAATTATCAAAGCAAGGAATTACTGCACTAGGAGGGGCTGCCTGGGCCGGAGGAACCACCCAGAGCTGGCTGCCTCTCCTTCCAGGGGCCTGGTGCACAGTGTTGTTCCAGCACAGGCTTTGTGTTTTGCTGTGTAGGCCAGGGCAGCTGGGACACGCCCTAGGACAGAGGGCAATGCTTGTGTTGGCCACTGTGTCAAGCACACGGGCCCAGGGAGGGCTGTGGTCTCTGGAAGTGCTGTGTGCTCATGGCATCTGTCTCCCTGCAGCATCCAGGATATCGCCGTCCTCTTCAACATCATCATCATCTTCCTCATGTTTTTCAACACCTTCGTCTTCCAGGCCGGCCTGGTCAACCTCCTCTTCCACAAGTTTAAAGGGACCATTGTCCTGTCGGCGGCTTACCTGGTTCTGAGCATCGCCTTCCACATCTGGGTCATGGTAAGGCAGGGCTGGGGTCTCGGGGGCGTAGGAACAGCTGTATACATCTGTCTAGATGGGTATCTCACCCTCTTCCAGAGCAGCTGGGAGCCTGGTGCATCTGATATGATACCCACTTCCTGTAGTCCCAGAACCACCCACTGGCCTGATGTCCTGCCCCAGCTGGACACTGGCCCATCTGCTCTGTTAGCCCCACTCTGGCATGAAGGTTTAGAGAGGGCCAAAATCCCACATCGTGCACCAAGCCAGTCCTGCCACACTCTGTAAGCAGTGTGTTGTCTTGGCCTCCTGCTGGAGAGCAGCTTATCCTGAGGGAGGAGGGCTGACCCCTGAGCCTGGAGAGGTCAGAGCTTCACTCAGGGCCCCTCTCCCCTTGCAGCTCTAGAGAGGGAGGATTGCTGCTCTGTGGAACATTCCGTCTCCCAAGGAGGCAGCAACGCATCTCTGGAGAGTGTGGGGCACTCTAAAGAGAGGAGTGAGGTACCGGGAGCTGCTGCTAAGCACCCTTGGACCCAGGCCCTCGCTGATTGGGGGATTCACCCCATGCTTCAAGCAGGGGGATTGAGCCTGGAGTGGAATGGGGGGAGGGATACAAGCCCCACTTCCTCTCCTTTCCCTTGGAGGGAACTCAGCTGGGCTCCGTGCAGCCCTTCCCCAGCACCTTCCTCCCAGCTTGTGACAGGGAGCATTGTTCCTCCCCAACTCAGATCCTTTCTTTGGGGGCACATGTGCCTCCTCAGCCTCCCCCTCTCTTCTTGGAGATTAGCCATGGGGCTGGGCAGAGGCCCGCCCCATCTGCCAGATTTGGGGAGAGCTGCTCCTCCCACTAGGCAGCATAGTCAGCTACATCTCTTTGGGGACCTGATCTGACTCGGGTCTGCGAGCAGCCTTCCCAGCCACTTCAAGCAGAGTCCCCACTGCTGAGAGCAGGAGCGGGGCCTCACACAGCAGCCTGTTGCATGGCCATCGGCAGGTGCTGGTGTCCTGGGCCTTGTGCTCTCTTGATGCCATGGTGGGAAACATAGCCGGGGGAGGCAACTCCACAGTGAGAGTTTATTTGGAGGGGGATAGTTTGGGATTCAAAATACATTTGAATCCAACTCCTCCCTTGGCGGCTGGGGCCAGAGGATGGTGGAGGCATCGGTTCTGCCCTCAGGAGCTGTCCCGGGAGTGATCAGAATGCTCACAGTGGGGAAATCAGAGGTGTTCACTCCTAAAGGGGTGGTGGAGTGGCTGCACCAATCCATCTAGTGGGGTAGCCCGCCCCCTCCTGGCACAGCTTGGGCCATTGGCCAGTCTGTTGATATCCCATCACTTCCTCCCAAAGAGATTTTGCTCCATCTAAAAACCCAAATCACTGCTCAGCAGAAGCCAGGCCTCAGAGAACACCATCCTGGCAGGGGACTGCTGAAGCTAGGGTGGAAACTGACCTTTGTCCTCAACTGTGGTACCCATGAGAGGGCGGTACAGCAAGAACCTTTCCCTTTGAAATCCCCCTCCTTCCCTTTTCAGCTTCCCCCTGAGCAGCAGCTCCTGGTCTCGCCGGTTCTGATCAGGATCTAACAGATGAACAAGTGCATCCTGGGTTGGATCCTGTGTGGGAGCTCTAGGGAGTTGGGTTTACACGGATGCCTGTCCTGGTCGGTACTTGCCCTCGAAAGCTCCCAAGCCTGCTTTAGAGTCTTGCTGGAATGGCTTCCCCACCAACAAGGCTAATCCTTGGGTGAGCAGTGCCAATGTCCGCGCAGGGCATTACATGGGATAAATCCCCGCCAGGAGCCAGTGCTCAGGGGTGCAGCTGGTCGCAGTAGCCACAGGCTGCGAGTGTCTGTCCCAGTTTGGGTTGGAGCAAGCACAGCTGCTGGCAGCTCTGCTTGTGCCCTGCCCTCCTCAGAGGAGAAGGGTAGGGAGGGTTGCTCTCCCCCCATCCTCAAGACACCCACCATCCCCTCCTTGCCACTCCCATTAACTCTTTCCTGCCCTGTCTCTTAGGCACTGCGCCCTCCCCCCTTTGATCTCACCCGCTGCTCAAAGTCTGTCTCTGCTACCTGCTGCGACATTGCCAGTCTCTTAAAGGGCTAACTCCACAAATCACATTTCTCTGCTGGGGCTGCTGCTTGGCTCTGAGACGCCAGGGTGAGCACTGGGGTGACCGTCTGGCTGAGTCTAGTACCTGGCCCAAAGCCACAGGATAATAAACCAGCCTCTTGTGTTGGATTCGACCGTTTGGTGCTGCAGAACATCAGTAATAAGAACCACTGACATTCGTAACCCGCTGGAACAGAGCATCATGGTGAGGCACTGCCAGCCAGATACCAGCTGCCTTTGCTGCCATGAATGCTGTGGTCCCCCTCTGCCCTGCTCCAGCACCCCCCAGCCAGGGATTTCAGAACACCTGCCGTCTAGCCCCCTCCTCTAGCCCCCCCCATGAAACAGGGAGCCACCAGCATCATCTCCCCTCCCTCCCTCCCTCCCCCCCGCCACTGCACAGAGGGTAACACTGAGGCACAGAGAGGGGCTAAGGGCTCAAATCCTCAAAGGTATTTAGGTGCCTAACTCCCACTGAAATCAGTGGGAGTTAGGCACCTATATACTTCTGAGGAGCTGGGCCTAGGTGACTTGCCCAAAGCCACCGAGTTAGTGAGCAGCTGAGCTGGGAACCCAACCCAGGTGTCCTGACTCCCAGCCCTGTGCTCAGACTGCCAGACCCCATCCCTCTGAGGTGCCAATATAAGTAACTGGGAGGGCGTCTGCCTGGCAGCTTCCCCTGGCTGGCGCTGCCCATGGGCCATAGCTGGGCAGCCGGATTTAAGAGGATTTTCTAGGATCTGTGTTGGGAAGCTCGACTGGGTCTTGGTGTTCTGTATAAATCCGCTGATCTGATTAACCTTTGTGTGCTCCCTGAGCTGCTCCCTGCCACTCACACCCCCGCTAGTAGGGAGAAGTAGGGAGGCCTCTAGACGGCTGGGCCCCAGGGATGGGCTCAGAGAGGGGGATGGTTCTTGTTGGGAAAGGGTTGCTTTGGAAAGTGGATCAGTACATTGATGATGCATTTCTCCCCCTGCTGAGGGGCTCAGCCACTAGGGGGAGTCCTCTAACCCTGGGGAGATAGGGAGCTGCTTCCCACTGGGGATCTGGAGTAAGTGACATGGGGAGGTGACTGAATGGAGCAGCCCGGAGAAGAGAGGAGCAAGGAAGTGAGTAAAGGGACCCAGCGTGCTGAGCTCTGTGGTGAGCTGGGCAGGAACTCATGTGGCTGTTTCCTGCCTCTGATTTCCCTTGTGCCTCTCTCTCCTTCAGAACCTGCGCTGGAAGAACTCCACCCACTTTGTGTGGACGGACGGGCTGCAGGCCCTCTTTGTGTTCCAGAGGCTGGGTAAGGGCCAAGCTCCATCATGGACCCCAACACACACACACACAGACCACAGCCCCAGAGAAGAGCTACCAGAGCTGGCAGTGGGGTGGCCCCATCTGCCTTCCCTGCAGTCTCCCTAGGCTGGGCTTGGGGTGGGTTTGTTAGGGAATGGCAGATCTACGTTCCCATGACCCATACCAACCCCTTCCCATTGGTGCTGGATCTCAGTGAGGCTCTGCCTGTCCTGGAGGTCCCCAGGGCACACTGGGGTGATCCAGCAGGTGGAGGATTGGGTGGGGGAGAGGACATTCCCCAGCCAGCTGTGTTGTCTCACCTTCCTCTCGCTGTCCCCAGCGGCCGTGCTGTACTGCTACTTCTACAAGAGGACGGCCTTGCACCTGGGGGACCCCCGCTTCTACCAGGACTCCCTATGGCTGCGCAAGGAGTTTGCTCAGGTCCGCAGCTGATGGCTTCCTTCAGGACCCAGAGCCATGGCTGGTCCGTGGCTGCTCCCAGCTGGCTGGCATGGAGCCCCCGGTTCCACCTGCGCTCTCTATCGGCTGTCTGAGAAGCCAGTGTCTCTCAAGCCTGATCTCGCACTCCATCCCATGAACTAAACAGGCTGGAGAGGTCCCATCAAGAGACGTGTCATCCTCGCACCTGCTGCTTTGCTGGTTGCCCGCTCAGGCTCTCCCTTATCCCCGCTACCTCATTCCACTCCCCTCTTGCAGATCAGCGAGCCGTTCCTGCCCCTTTCTCTCTGGACCCAGCTGCAGCCTCCCTGAGGAGTGATCCGAAGTGCCAAGCAGGTTTGGCTGAGGACTCCTGTCCTGTAACTGCAGCATGGCTCCTCTTCATCCAGAACAATCCTTCCACCAACCCTACGCACAGCTCACTCACCGCCTGACCAATGGGGTCCTGTTGGTATCAGCTCCATTCGGCCTCCGCTTTGCATATCTGATGGGATGAGGTGCCAGGACTCCGCCTGTCCTAGCCACACAGCGTTAGGCCTGTCCTGGTGGTAGACCCTCCTTTTGTACCTGCATATTTTTGTAAATTATGAGACAATAAATTGGCTTCATTTTCCAGAAACCTCCTTGTGTGTGCA
This sequence comes from Platysternon megacephalum, assembly GCA_003942145.1. Lineage (NCBI taxonomy): Eukaryota > Metazoa > Chordata > Testudines > Platysternidae > Platysternon > Platysternon megacephalum. The sequence continues at coordinate 2,751,163 of QXTE01000195.1, read as the reverse complement.
TGTTTTGGGTGCACCCTCCTTACCCCAGGCCCTGTTCTATCCTAGGGGTATGTGTCCCCCTTCCCCCCCAAAAAACACTGTTCTGTTCTAGCCCACATTGCAGCTAATTCCCCTACTGGGGGCAGGAGTCCAATGGCCAGGACACACTCTCCATGCAGCTGCTGAGCTGCCTGTGGTGTTTAGTCATTCCCCAGTCACGGATCAGGGCCCCGCTGAGCTAGCCACTGCAGAAACACAGAACAAAGATGGCTGCCACCCTAAAGAGCTGACAGTCTAAGCCGTAGCCAGGAGACAATAAGACAATACCAGTCACCTTGACTGGCGGTGGTAGCAGTAGGGTCTGCGTTCCTACCACACAGTAGGCATTACTGCATGGGCTGAATGGGCAACCGCTGAATTCCTCCATCAGCTTGTTGGAGGGCTGAGCAGGGTGCAGAGCCTTGGTAAAGGCCAGGGCAGAGGTGTGTATCGGGAATGGTGCCGTAACATAGGGCAGGCAGAGTTACATGTAGACCCACATAACACAGCCCTTGTTTCCCATGACATCCCAATCTTGAAGGGGTGAGAAGATAAAGCACTTGTTAGCCTAATGATCTCAGCTGGATGGAGAAACCCTTCAGCTTGCCAGTGAGCTGTGTTTTCAGCATTGGTTTATTTCCAAGCTGCCTGCTCCAGAGGAAGGGGCCTGGGTGGTGCCTTGTGGTGATCAGAGCAGAGGGAGTACAGCTCAGGAGTTAGTTATTCAGAAATAAATTCCATAATTCAGAACTATGGTATTTCCTTTTTTCAGACAGGCTGCACTGCTGGGGGGAAGAGGTCGGACTGTGACCCAACTATGCTGCTTAGGGGAAGGGAATGGGGGTCACTGGTGAGCAATGGGGATTACACCAATGCAGGGGGAGGGATATCTCCAAATGAACTGTGTTGTCTGTGGGTCGGGGTGCTGAAGGAGGGAGCAGGGCCTCATTGGGAAGCAGTGCCAGGGGTACTGCAGAGTGACCAGCCTTGCTGTTAGAGAGGGAGATCAGGGTCCATAGGGGACTGTGAGGACCCCAATATTAGCCATGAGCCCCTGAATAGGAGGAGCCGCCAATGGCAGCATTGCCAACTCTTGTGATGGGACGGCAAGTCTTGTCATAAAGCTCCTGGAGGCAAGAGGCCGGGGGAGCATCGCAATGTCGCCAGCCGCGGGTGGGCAAAGGCAACGAGCCAGGAGATGGGCTTCGAACCCAGGAGATGTTAAACCAATAATTAAGGGGGGGGGGGCGAGCGTGTCTGAGCCTGCAGGCTCGCGGGGTCCCTGGGCTGGCTGGTCCGGGGCAGCGCGGAGATGCCGGGACTCCGGGAGCTGGAGCTTTACGCAGAGCCCCAGCCCGGGGGGCCTGCCTCCGCCACCCAACGCAGCCCTCGCTGCACAGCGCCCAGCGGGTTCTCCAGCACCATCGAGCCGCGGGGCTGAGCCGGATGGAGCGGCGCGAGCCGCTCTGGCCCCGCACTTCCGCTTCCCTGGCCCGCGTTCCCGGAAGCGATGTCGCTGGGTGACAGTTTCCATGGAGATGGAAGATGGCGCCCAGAAGTAAGTGCGGGGCTGGGGGAGGGGGTCCCGGATTCCCCCCCCCCCAGCCCTGTGCGTGGGACACCCGCCCCCCCAGGAGCCTTCACCGAGTGCGGGGCGGCAGCATCCCTGGGGGCAATTCCGGGGGCTGTGCCACGTGACTCCTAATCCTTGCAGGAAAGACACGTGACCTCCCCATTCCCACCTTCGGGGGCGCACGTTCCCCTGACCCACCTTCTACATGGGATGCCACGTGACTCCCCACTTCCCTGACCACCCTGGGGCTGCCACGTGACCCCGTCCTCGCGGGAAAGGCCCTTGACTTTCCCCTCCACGGGGGGACGGGCACGTCCCTTCCCCCAATCCATCCCCAAGGGGCCACCTGCCTCCCTTTCCCCCACCCCATGGACGGAGCTATGCCCCCCCCAGCCCTGTTTCCCCCTGATTCCCTCCAAGCCTTTCTCCCCAGGTGGTGATGGAGAGGGTGTTCCTGCCCAATCGCCCCCTCCTGCGCCTTCAGGAGCTGGTTTAAAAACAAAACGAGCAGATTTTATATCTGAGGAAAGCACCGAGCACTCCCACACACACCCAGATCCACTGACCCCGGCTGGCTCAAGGGTGCTGAAAAGCAGCTCGCCCAGGCCTGGAACCTTCCCTGCAAAGCGCAGCTACAGCCAGCAGGGGCTGGAATGGAAACGGTCAGGGGTCTTAGCTCTGGCACTGAGATCCATTCTCATCACTAACCTGATTACGATCTAGCGGTACCTTGAAAACACCGCATACTACAGAGTTCTGTCATCTCATAGACTTTAAGATCAAAAGGAGCAAAGAATCCTGTGGCACCTTATAGACTAACAGAGGTTTTGCAGCATGAGCNACAGGATTCTTTGCTGCTTTTACAGATCCAGACTAACACGGCTACCCCTCTGATAAAGATCAAAAGGGACCATCATGATCATCTAGTCTGGAGTGGGCAAACTTTTTGGCCCGAGGGCCACATCTGGTAATGGAAATTGTATGGAGGGCCATGAATGCTCACAAAATTGGGTGTTGGGGTGCGGGAGGGGGTGAGGGCTCCGGCTGGGGCAGGGAGTTGGGTTGTGGGAGGAGGGGGCTCTGGCTGGGGGTGCGGGCTCTGGTGTGGGGCTGGGGATGAGGGGTTGGGAGCGCAGGAGGGTGCTCCAGGCTGGGACCAAGGGGTTCAGAGGGGGATCAGGGCTGGGGCATGGGAGGGGGTCAGGGGTGCAGGCTCCAGGCAGCGCTTACCTCAAGTAGCTCCCAGAAGCAGCGACAAGTCCCATCTTCAGCTCCTATGCGGAGGTGCAGCCAGGCGGCTTGGCGTGCTGCCCTGTCCGCAGGTGCCACCCCTGCAGCTCCAGAATCATAGAATATCAGGGTTGGAAGGGACCTCAGGAGGTCATCTAGTCCAACCCCCTGCTCAAAGCAGGAACAATCTGCAGACAGATTTTTGCCCCAAATGGCCCCCTCAAGGATTGNATTGGCTGTGGTTCCAATGAGAGCTGTGGGGGCGGCGCTTGAGGTGGGGGCAGCGTGCAGAGCCCCCTGGCTGCCCCTACGCGTAGGAGCCGGAGGGGGGGACATGCCGCTGGTTCCGGGAGCCGTGAGGAACCATGGCACACGCGGAGCGGGGCAAGTCTGCGGCTGGAGTGCCGGAGCGGGGCAAACCCCACACCCCACTCCCTGGCGGAAGCTCGAGGGCTAGATTAAAATATCTGAAGGGCCGCATGTGGCCTCCGGGCCATAGTTTGCCCACCTGTAGTCTGACCCCCTGCACGTTGCAGGCCACAGAACCTCACCCACCCACTCCTGAAATAGACCCCTAACCTCTTGAAGTCCTCAAATCATGGTTTAAAGACTTGAAGTCACAGAGAATCCACCATTTACAGACATATTCCTGGGAACTTTATTTCACCCCAGTCAGAACAGAAGACAAGAGCTATGGGTCTCTGGCTTGTTACTTCCAAAACGACATGTTCTACTGCTAAATGACCAGCACACACAGCTGAAAGCTTGTCTGCCACATCACTGCTGGTGAAGTCAATGCTTCACCTTGGCCTGAAGCACCAAGCAGCTAGAAACAGCCGGCTTGGAGAGTGCGAAGCCAGCTCCTGCTGCTGAATTTCACTCCTTGCTGCCTGACACCCTGCTGTAAAGTGGGGCAGGTGGCACACTACTGTGCAGCTGGGCATGTGCAGGAGCTCTTTGATCTTAGTTGGGCCTGCTGCCCTGCCATGTTTTCTCTTTAAATACCAGTTTTGTTCTCAAAAGTCCTCTTCCTGCCAAGGGTGGCACCAAGCAGAGGGAGAAAAACCAAAATATAGTGGGGAAAGCTCCTGCCTGCAGACAGAAAGTGGAGAGGCTTAGAGAACCACACGGCCTGCTTCTAGCGGAGAAGAGCCAACCACGAAACAACGGCTGGAAGCTGAAGCTGGACAAATTTAAATTAGACAATAGGCCGACGTTCCCAACAGTGAGGGGACAGACCACGGGAAAAAAAGACCTGGAAGTGGGGGATTCACATCACCTCTCTGGAAGATGCTTTAGTCAAACACAAGTTACTGGACTCATGCCAGATGTGAGGTCAGCCCCAAGTGGCAGCTCGCCCGGCCTCTGGGGTAACTTGGCAACCTGTGCTATACAGGAGGTCAGACTCAGTGATCCCTTCTGGCCTTAGACGCTGTGAAATCACAATAGCACCCAGCAGCCCCAGCTGAGATCAGGGCTCCACTGTGCTGCACTAATCCATTGCGAGAACCAGCCCCTGCCCCAGTGAAACAAAATAGACAAAAGCTGGGAGAAAGGAAGGATTCTTATCCCCATTTTACAGATGGGAAACTGAGGCCCAGAGAGACTCAGGGTCAGATTTTGAAGTGCCTAAAGAGGCAGGTGAGCACCTATCTACATCTTTAGGTGCCTACATCTCTTTGTAAGTCTGCGCTCAGTGGCTTGCCCAGGGTCATGCAAGGAGCCTGTTGCAGAGCTGGGAAAGGATCTAGGCCAGTACCTTGACCACCTATCCTCAGTCAGTCCCTTGTGTTCAGCCTATCTCAGAGAGCCAGACAATCCCTCATCCTACGAGGGCAGGGCTCCCATGGGGAGTTAGGGGTTAATGCAGCTCAGGCCCTTTTGGCTTCCTCTGCCCCCTTTGGGGGGAAGAATGAGGCCGGCAGGCCTTTATGGGGAGCGGCACCTCGCTCATTCATGCTGTTCATCTGCCCATCCCCTAGGCCGCCAGCTCTCCTCTACACCGCTGGAAATCCTGCTCTTCCTCAATGGATGGTATTATGCCACTTACTTCCTCATGGAGATCTTCATATTCGTCTATAAAGGTGAGTTCCTGCCACTGCCATTCCAGCCTCCATTTCAGATCACCAGGGACCACTACGGAACAGCCTTTGGCAGCAGGGCTGCCCTCTGTGCTGTGGCATCAAGTGCCACTTGACTGAGGGCAAGGCAGGCAGGACAAACCCAGTGGAGTACCAGCTGACTTATTCCACCAAAGCCCCTCAGGCCTCCCAGCTCATCTATGCATTTCAGCCACTCCCAGCCTGTTGCAGGGCTGCATCTGGTGGGAGGATGAGTAAGAGGAAGCCATTAGCATTTGGCTCTGATGCGGGGCAAGGGCCGGAACCCATCAGATGAGCCACTCTCTGCACTGCATTTCTGTGGTCCTGCTGGCACCTCTCTGGGGCTCTCCCCCAGACTTGCTGTCCCTGGAGGAAGGCCTTCAGGCTGAGAACCACTAGCTATCCACGGCCATCTCCCCTTCCTTAGGGGCCTGTCCCGGTGAGGGACAGTGGCACCCCAGAAAGGGTTTGGAGGCCTTGCGCTCCTCCTGAAACAGGTGACGTGTGTCCACAGGGCTGCTGTTACCATACCCCTCTGCCAACCTGGCCCTGGATCTGGTCATGCTCTTCCTCTACCTCGGCATTGAAGTCACTCGGATATTTTTTGGTGAGTGCCTAAGATTAACAGCCAGCTCTGGAACAACAGGGCGAGCAGCCCCCTGGGGGCAAACAGTTCTGAGAGGGCTGGACTGGTGCCTGATTTCACTGGGCCACCAAGCACCCAGCACATGACTGCCTTTTGCTCACTCAGCTTGGAGATGGATCAGTGCCTAGAGCTGAAGAGCTCTTTGCCTGAGCCAGCCAGGTCTCTGGACCAGGGGCCAGATTGGAGCCAGAGGCCTAGAGAGGAAAGGCTCCATGTCCCATTCCCTGCCCTTGGGCTAGATTGGAGCCTGTGCCCTAGAGGGGATAGGCTCCATATCCCAATCCCCGGCAGTCTGTCCCCCGTTGTGCCCCTCCAGGAAGCTGCATGCGTGGATGGCTGCAGGGCAGGGAGCGGTTGCCTTACTAACTTTGCCACGTGGCAGGCTCCAAGGGGAACCTGTGCCAGCGGAAGGTGCCGCTCTCCATCAGCCTGGCCTTGACATTCCCGGCAGCAGTGATGGCGGCCTATTACCTGCTGCTGCAGACCTACGCCCTGCGGCTGGAGGCCATCCTCAATGCCATCCTGCTGCTCTTCTACGCTGTCGAGCTGCTCCTGGGCATCCTTACCCTGGCCTCCTTCTCCAGGTACCCCACCCCCGCCCCCTCCTGCCCTGAGCAGCAGCAGCACTGGGAGGCAGTGGGAGACTGAGCAGGTGTGGGCAGGGTCTGGAGGGGTAATGTGGGAGGTGGGAGGAGCTGGGGTGGACAAACTGGCCAGGAGTGAGACAGGATCCAAGGGGTGAAAAAGCACTGGGGCTGGGGGAGACTGGACCATTCATGGGCTAGTGGAAATGAGGGAATAACTAGGTCATAGGCAAGGAGGGAGGCTGTGATGGAGACAAGATGAGGGAGGGAAAGTGGGGAGAGAAAACGCTGATGATACAAACAGGGAAAGGCTGGGCAGGTGGCTCATGCACACGCCTGGGGATCAGGACTCCTGGGTACCATTCCTGACTGCCCCGCCTCGGTTTCCTCATCTGCACTCCTCTCCTCTGATTGGCTGCCTCTCCCTACTACAAGGGCAGATTCCCGGGGGGGTGGGGAAGCAGTTGGGGTGGCAGGGTTTCCCAGGGATGTGAGGGAAGCTCCCCCGCAGCCAGAGCCGTGTGCAAGGTGGGGTTGGAGAGGCTGCTGAGGGTCTGCTATTGACGGCCAGGCTCTCTCCTGTTTATCTCCCTCTAGGGTGGACTCGTACTAAGGCTCCGTCCAGGCTGTTCCGGGCCAGACAAGGCGACGCGTTGCCCCAGCGCCTGGGACCGAGGCCACACATTCCCTCCCTCCACGGCTGGTCTGATGGTGGCGTCTCAGCCCCTTGGAGCAGAGCTAGACCCAGCCACAGCCTCGTTCCACATGCCCAGCGACTTGGAGAGAGACTTTAACTCACATCCCAGACCTGGCGCCTCATGAAGCAGCCATTCCGTGTGCCCAGGCATCACTCACCCGCTGCAGGCACCGCCCTCCCGCGCCTGCCGGGCGGCGGGGTGGGGGTGGAAAAGAGGGGGAGAGGCTGCTGGGAGCTGTCATGGATCCCATTCCGGCCCCTACAGCCAGGGCTTAGAGTTTGTCCGAGCCCACGCACACAAGGCCAGGTGGCCCCTGGTGCAGACCACACCCCCATGGATCATGCCTGCACCTTCTGTGTCCTCCCATTTCAGCACGGGGGCGGAGGGGCAGACACCCAGGGCCCCCCTGTAAGTATTAATAAGCTCCTGTCTATCGCATGTGTGACTGATTGGGAGGTGCTTCCACCCGCTCCCCCAGATTCAGTGTTATTTGCTGTAGCAGTGACTCGTGGCACTTTCCCCCCTCCTCTCGCATCCTCCGAATCAATACTATTTTCCAATAAATATTTATTTTTCTGCTACTGCTGCTGCCTGGAGCCTTTTCATTAGAGTATGGCTTCCCCCAGGGGGCAGCAAGGAGGCACCTCCCCCCTGGGCCACTAGGGGGCAGCAACAGCGAGCCTGCTCCCACTTCAGGGCACATGAATGCTTCCTGCTCCACAGAGCACTGCTCTGGCTGGGAGAAGCCCCATCAATTCACCTCCCTCCCCCTGACCCACATCTCCTCCCAACAGCTGGCTCCAGGTGGCAGGCCAGGCCCATGCCAGCCTGCACTGTCTGCCCCAGCCTGGACCCACTCTCCAGGCAGCAGGAGGGATACCGATAGTGAGGCAAGATGGGCAATGACTGGGTGGCAGCAGGAGGGGAGGGAGTCCCAGCAACAGGCTGGCAGTGCTTGGACAGCGGAAGATAAATTTATTTCAGGGGCTAGAGACCCTCAGTAGTGGAAGGGCGTGGCAGAGGCTGCGTTTGAGGCCCCTGCCCACAGGCGGCCCCCCGCCTCCGCCACCAGGTACTTGCTGTTGGGAGCCTTCAGCACGAGGCAGCTGGAGGAGACGAACTGGAGGGTGAAGTTGCTGGGGTGGTCTCCACTCGCCATGACCAGCCCATCCTGGTCCAGGCTCCAGTACTTGTTGGCTGTGGGCCAGAGGGAGCAGTTAGGGCCGGGTGACGTGGATCATGGTGGAGGGGGCAGCCAGAGTGAAAGGGCACACTTGTAACCTGGGGGAGGCGCTGCCGCAGGATGTTATGGGTGGAAGCACTCCAGGATATGCACACCAGAGCCTTGCTGCAGAGCGGACACTAGCTGGGGCCAGCGTGGACTCTGCTCCTAGGAGGATTATGGGAGGGGCAGGGGGCGCTTCCCCCTTTCCTCTGAAGTGCTGGCTACTGCACCAGATGGGAAGGGGAGGAGCTGGGGGCCTTCAGCAGTTCATTGACTGTCCCCCCAGAGATGGAAGAGGGCATTTCCAGCCTGGGCAGGGGTACCCTGGGCAACCCCCCTTCCTAAGACATGGCCAGTCGGGTTCCCCTAGCACCCCCATCCCCAGGGATACCCTCATCACCCTGCACCCCCACACTCCAGCCCCTGGCACAGATCCTCTGCACCCCCTGCTCCCCAGCCCCTGGTATCCCCAACCCCCTGGCGTCTCCATGACCCAGACCCTGACAGGAACCCCGTGCCGCACCGACTCTGAAGTGGCAGAAGCCGTCCTCGCCGAGCGTCAGGGCGCTGGCATCGTAGGCTGGCCGGTTTCCGTCCAGGCGCTGCGTCCCGGGGAACAGCCCCACGAAGCCGGCCTCGCTCTGCAGGATCAGCAGGGGCCGATTCACCAGCAGCAGCAGGAACTCCTCCTCCTTGCCTGAGGGCACAGATCCCAGCAGGCAGCGTTAGCTCCAGCTGGCCCCACACAGGGCACAGGATGGAGGCTACTGGCCCTGCAGAGGCCCTGTGCGGAGGCAGAAAGGGCCAAAGCTCTGTCAAGTCAGGTCAGGAGGGGCTGTTGCTGAGAACCATCCCTTCGGTATATGGGGCAGGCCAGGGCCCACTCCCCCGGGGATGGGGGTGACGCTCTAGAGCAGGGCCCTGGACCCCCTCTGCCCCACCGCTCCAGGGCAGGGATCAAGCAGATTGGCCAAAGCTGCTGTGCACCCAAAATCACCATCGCTGCTGGAGAGCAAGCCCTGGAAACGGACACTCTCCTTGCAGGGCAGGCCTGGCCCCTGCCCCAGGGCCTCATTCCAAGGCCAGGGCGGACCTTGGCTGCAACCAAGGGGGGCAGTTAGTGCCAGTGATCTGAGCAGAGACACCCTGGCCTCACGTCACTGCACGGGAGGGATTTATCAGCGCCACCCCGGGGCTGGATGGGAGGCGTGACGCAGTGAGGTGAAGGGCCTCTATCGCATTGCCAACCCCCCTCCCCAATTAGGGGTATCGGCTGCGTCCTGCCCCTACCTGCCGCCTCGGGCACCAGCAGCAGCTGCCCATTGGGCCTGGTGGCCATGTGTCTGCCGTCAGCCATTCGCAGGGTCACCCTCTGCTCCCGGTACAGGAGTGAGAACCAGACCCCCTTGTTCTGGGTGCTGGTGCTCACCACAGAGTCCTTGGGGCCCTGCAAGGAGGCAGCATTAGGGGTCGGGGACGGGTGCTCAGCCCTCACGTTCCCCCTTTGGGGAGGACCTGGAGCTGCTCCCATTCCCAGTGGAGGTCTGGCCACAGGCCCAGTCCTTGGAGCCATGTTCCCCTGCCACCACCTGATGCCCCCCTAAGAGAGGGGCGAACATGGCTCTGGGGCAGGGCTAAGGAGAGCACCAGCTGGGCACAGGGCTGGGCAGAGGAGGGACAGAGGGACTGAGATTCAAAGCTCTCCTGCCCAGGCCCCGGAGCAAGGGGGTTTAACCCCTAACCTGCTGGCACCCTCTGAATGGGCCACTTCTGGAACAGCACACTAGCAGCTGGGATTGGATAGCAGGCCAGGGGAGAGCCAGGGCCAGCCTGCCCTGTGCTGGCAGTTGCCTACATCCCTGTCCCAGCGATGTGTTTGCCCCCTGCTGGTGGATCGCCAGAGCTGCACCGCGGCAGGCAGCACGCTGCAGGACAAAGCTGGTGGTTCTGCTGATCTCCCCCCATCGGGGGATCTGTGCCAATCCCCTGGCTTCGGCCACACTCACCGCGGCGAGGTAGGTGCCGGAGGAGCTGCGAAAGCAGGCCTGCTTGGTGACATCGTTCAGCAGCAGCTGAAAAATCTCCGTGTTGCCGACGGACATGGCGTTGGCATAGATGTCAGCCCCTGCGGGCAGCAAGAGACACATGGTAAAAGGGCGGGAAGTGTGGTGCCAGCCCGGAGAGTCAATAACGCCCTCCCCCATGGCCCAGAAGGGCCGGTATGTGTATCACTGCTTCCCTCTGCTGGCTGCAGCCGGACCTACTCCAGTCACGGCAACTTCCATCTACCACAGCAGATGGGGACACGGCCCTGTGAAGAGATCCCAAGGGCTAACTGGCACCCTGTGGCTGCCCACATAATGCAGAGCCCCCTTGAAAATATGAATGGAGGGTAATTAACAATGGGACACCTGCCTGAGGCTGTAGGCAGACAGCCTGAAACAACAGCTAGGAAAGGAGGTGCCAGCTGATCTGGCAGCTAGATGGACCGTTAAGCATGAAACCTACTGTCAATGCCAAACCCCACGGGCCATGTTCAACATGTGGGGGCAGCCCAGTATACAATGCTTTACACAAAATCAACAGCACAGTGCAGATTTCCATATTCCACTGGCTGCAATATTGCAAACAACTTGCATCTTTGTTAGAGACCACTGGATTTTGCTGCAGAATTCAGATCACGCCGTAGTTTAATACAGATAACAACAATAGGGGCCTGAACCAAGATCAGGCCCCATTGTGCTAGGGGCTGTACAGACACAGTGACAGTCCCTGCCCTGCAGATCTGACTGTTTCACTACACAAACAGGGGAGAAAGGAAGGAATGTTATCTCCATTTTGCACATAGGGAACAGAGGCCTAGAGAGATGCAGTGACTTGAGCTAGGTCCCACAGGGAGCCAGGAAACGAACCCAGCTCCAGTCCCAGTCCAGTGCTGCAACCACTAGGCCTTCTGCAGCATGTGCTGCCTGTCTGGAGAGCAGCCTGGGGGGGGGGGGGCTGGAGTGGGAGTAGCAGCAGCCAGCAGGGCAAGTGGTGCCATCTGGATGCAGCACCGGGTTCCCCACCCTGCCCCGCTCACCTGGCCTGCAGCAGACAAAGCGGCCCCCAGCGAAGGTGCGCAGCGAGACCTGTGCAGCGCTGGGCTCCAGAGCAAAGAGCTCGTCGCGCCCCGGCTTGTCCGTCTTGAAGGTCTTGACGGTGCCCTCGCGCCCAGTCAGGTACCTGCCATCTGCGTCCCGCAGGGCCAGCAGGCCACCCCGCAGCTCCAGGGAGTAGAGCGTCTGAGGGGACAGCTCAGCCTGTAGCGAGCCGTCGGCAGCCAGGAGGCTCCCAGCGCCGCTCCGCAGCCCGTACTTCTTCTCTAGAGACAGGGCAGGGAGGCAACATTAGAGAGAGAGAGTCACCCTGGCAACGGGGCACTACACCCCAATGCAGCTGGCCTAATAGCCCTCCCAGCTGTACAGGATCCGAGTCACTGGCAATCCCAGTGATGCTGCAGGCCTGTGGGACACGTGCAATAGGCCAGCATGCACCCCACCTCATCTACACCTACATTCCCCATCCCACCCCGGTGCCCTGGCCTCCCACATCCTTCCTTGCACCCTCAGATCCTTCCCCATCCACCCCAGCACCCAATACCCCACTCCCCTGCTCCCCCACCCCCTTACTCTCCAGTACCTCCCCTCAGCTCCCCCCACCCCAGCAGGGCAGAGCGTCCCTGAGACAGCGGGGAGGGGCTGCCCACCTTTGAGGTCGAAGTGGAGGGTGATGACGGCCTCGGGCCCCCAGGGCAGATCGCGGTCGCAGCGCATGTGCCCGGTCTGCTGGTCGCAGCGCACATAGCGCTGCTTGCCGGGGTTCAGCATGTGCCCGTTGGGGTGCTGGGCCAGGTGCAGGCTCCACTTCTCGCCCTCACTCACGGTCTCTGCAAAGCAGGTGACGTTGTCCTCGGCCCCGCCCAGGTAGCGCTGGGAGAGCTCACACTGCAGGGACACCTGCCGGGAGGGGCAGCCCATCAGTGCCAGGGCCGGGGGTGGAGTACAGAGCACACACCCAAGCAAGGAGGGGCCAGTGCTAGCATGGCTCGGGGGGCAGTGCTGGCTCCTCCAGTGCAGACCCCAGCACAGCAATCGAGGGCCCCGGTGTGCGTGTGGGAGCCTGGGGGGAGCCACAGGAAGACCTGGGTGTGTTGGTACATGGAGGAGAGAAGCCGGCACTGGCACATGAGCCACGCTCAGGAGCTAGAGGAGCTGGGCTGGCTGGAAGAGGGCCCAGGAGAGGGGTACGTAGACCTCTCCCACCTGGGCTGCAGTGCAGCAAGGGAGCCCCAGTGGCACCCACATCCTTACCTTCTGTGGGACCAGGGACCTGCAGGAGCCCCCATTTCCTTGGTAAAGTGGAGGTGGGAAATCCTCAGGGCCCGTATGTCTGAGGAGAGGATGTCCGGGCCTTAGAGCACAGCAGCACCCCCAGCTGGGTCCCTCTGTCCATGTTGACACGTGAGCTTTGATGGCTCGTCTTCTGCCTGCCCTTCAGCCCCTGGCTCCGTCCGACCCATGGGCAGGACCCGCTTGACCCCAAGACCCCTGAGCCATCATGCCTCTGGCTCCGCTTCAGCCCACATCCAAAGTGACTCAGTCAGTCCCAGCTCAGGGGCTCCACCCACCCCTCATGCTGGCCCCGTGGCTTGTTCGGAGGCTCCCAGCCACGGCATCTGAGACATGGGCGCCTGTGCCACCAGGTTGAGATGCCTACAACTTATCTGCCCCAGACCCCTCAGCAGCCGGCCCATGGGAAGGCTTTTGGTCACTACCAGCCCCAGTCAGACTCCAGTCACTGGCCTGGAGGCAAAAAGTGCCTCCCACTCCCTGGAGCTTACAATGGGACCAGTGCCCTAAAAGCAGGCCCCGAGCCGACCGGCCCTCAGGGAGCACCCAGTCACCTCCAGCCAGGGACTTGCGCTGTAGTGACACAGCGACTGTGCCCACAGAAAGGGGGATTTCTTGGGGGATGCATGGCCCCCTGGTGGCTGCAGGGTAGAGGATCTGAGCAGGGGCAGGACTTCCTTCCTTCCCAACTCACAGATGGGCGGGGGGGGGGGGGGGAACAGANGGGGGGGGGGGGGGGGGGGGGGGGGGGGGGGGGAACAGAGATGAGCCCACCCATCCTGTGTTGTAGAGACCCACTAATGGTGGGCTGAGGCCATGGTCACTCTCCAATATAGCGTGGTGCCCCTAAGGCCTTGGCCAGAGCAGAGAAGTCGCTCGGTGGGAGAGCTAATTCTGACTTGACATGGCACCCGAGCTCGTCTGCACTCCCCCATGCTCCGGCTCAGTGCAAGGACCCCCATTGATCTGCGAGGAGCCCCTTGGCTTGGACAATGTTTGCCAGCTGAGCCCCAGCCAGCTTTGCTCCTCCCCCAGCTGTCAGGTCCCCCTAGGTGAGGTGCTGGGGGATTGCCCATAGGGAGGGCAGGGGGCTGCGGGCTCTACCGTCAGATGGGCTGATATGGCAGCAGTAAGTGGGTGCTAGGTGCTGGGGCAGGTGGGGGCTTACACCTTGCCCTCAGGTGCTGCCGCAGCAGGAGGGGGCCCAGGCTCAATGGAGCTGGTGCCTGGAGTGGGGGGAAATGGGAAGTTCTGGGGGGGTGGAGTTTGCACACCTTGCCATCTGGGTACTGCCGCAGCAGGAAGAGGGCACCCGGGCCCGGGCTCTCCTGGTCACAGGTGACTTTGCCGTTGGGATCGGCCGCCAGGAAGCGCTGCAGCCAGCTGAGCAGATGCAGCCTCTGCCCGCTCTCCTCGGCCTGCCCAGCCGCCCTGGCTCCCTGTGAGGGCACGAAGCGCAGCATCCAGACCTGGCGGAGCCGCAGCACCAAGCCCGTGGCCACCACCTGGAAGCGGAAGGGCTCAGCGCTCAGGTACCGGTTGGCGGCATTGATAAGGCCACAGGGCAGCGAGGGAGGTACAGTGGAGTCAGCCATGGGGCTCTGATCACTCCCACTTGTCCCACCTGGGCCGCTATATGGCGCTGGTACTGCTCAGACACGCCCACAACAATGGGCACCAGGCAACTGGGCAGTCACTGCATAGGCCCCACCCCACAGCACTAGCCCCGCCCACCACAGCTCCACCCCCACACATCTAGCTCCACTCACACCCTGGCTCCACCCCCACCTTATGAGCCCCACTCAGGCGCTGATGGCTTCACCCCCAACATGGACACGTCACTAACGGAGCAGCATCCACAATGGAGGGGCCATAGCCGTGCTCCACCCCTACAACCTAGGGGGATGTTACACTTGCTGGTAAGGGCTTTGCCCCCAGCCCTCTCAGGGACCACAGCCCAACCCCCACCCTGCGTTAAGAGCAGAACCCCTCCCCCAGGCCCTCCAGCTGCAGCCTTCGACTCCAACCCCAAGCGCTGCTAGGCCAAACTGGTGGCAGGTAAGGACACCCTGCCCCAGGCCCCTGGGGGAGGGAACAGGAGACAGTGAAGCCATTGAGAACGAGAGTGCACATGCCACCCCAGGGCGAGCATATCAGCCAGCTCCCCTCTTCCTGCAGGCTCCAGAGCATCTCTGTGACAGCCCCGATTACTGGGGGGATGGAAAGCTGGAGGGCCAATAGCTGACATCAGAGCCCTGGCATCTCATGGCCCCACGGAGGTGCTGGAAGAGCCTTGCAGGATTTCACAAGGGAGGGCCTTAAAGTACCAGCCACAGCTGCCCATCCTCCTGCGATCCCCAGAATGACCAGAGTCAGTTCAGGCTGCCCCAGCCACTCTGGCCTGGGCTCGCAGGCAGGATTCACACTCACCCGGGTGAAAGGCAGCAGACTGAGCAGTGCGAGTACAGACACCTGACCTCTGGCCACAGTCTAAAGCTCAGTGCTACCACACCCAGTCTGAAGGGCGCAGGGCTAGAGGATGCAGTCTGATTGCCACTGGCACTTCAGCCATACCTGGGAAACAGAGGCCTGAAAGGGCAGCGGCTTACAAGACTGGCACCATGCAGGGCTGCTTTCTTGATCACTGCCTGAAGGATGCCTTGAAGAGGCAGGCAGGCAGGCAGTTTCTCTGCAGGAGCCACCAGCTAGCCCTCATCATCCCTGGTGGGACCCATTTCACATGTGTCCTGAATGTCCCTCAGCTTCCCAGGACCTCAGTGATTGGTCCAAACTCAAAGAAGGTATTGTACCCTGGGGCCCAGCACACAACGTCCCAGGGGCTGTCACCCTGGGGCCAGACGGAGCAGCCCTGCATCTGTCTTGTTACATGTGCTCCGATCTACCAGCTCAGAGGGGCTTTTTCTCAGCAGGGTGGCAGAGGATTCGCATTCAGTTTCTACCTATCACTCTGGGGGGCTCTCACTGGACTTCATATGTAGCTGGTCAATGTAGGTGCAAAAATCACAGCTAGGCAGGGCAACTGACTCCTATCATAGCATATACTTCCCTCCTTGCCTCTTCCTCCCCCAAATCCTGCTGAGGGCCACAGCTCCTTCTGCATGGGGAAGGGGACCGCCCCCACCAATAGAGTCATTGAGTCAGAGTTCAAGGCCAGAAGAGGCCACCAGATCATCAAGCCTGATCTGTATGCTCCAGGCCATCACCACCAGCCTGACTGGATGTGCTCCATTCTCTCCTTCCCCACTAGCTTGGGTCTCCCTCCCTCCTCACACATACACGCACCACAACATGGTGCTTAACTAACCAAGAACCAGTTCATAACTGACACAGAGTCCCAACCCATTGTGCAGGGCTGCCAGAAGCCTGCATTTGCCAAGTGTCTTCCTTTTACAAGGAACCACCCCAGAAATTCAACTTGGAAGGGGCCAATCAGGTCCCACTTAGTCCATCAGGATTGGTCCCAACAGGACATCATCTAGGAATTTGTCCCTAGTCTAGTTTTAGGTGTCTTCAGGGATGGGGTTTCCCCCACTTCCCCTGGGAGATTGTTCTGCAGATCTCACCTCTGTGTGGTCCTCTCTATAGGGAAGTCTGCAACTAGCCTTCTGCCATACCTTGCTTGAGAGCTACCTCCAGCTCTGCCAACACTCCTCCAATCCACCCTACAGCTCATGTTAGCTGCTTTAGCCAGAGAGCTGCCTCAGGGAGGGATCAGAAGAGATGTTCTTCAGGGATTAGAGTTTCAAGGAGACTCGAAAGGGTTTTTAAGGTTACCTGATATTTTGCATGGCCCTTCTAAACTTGATGAGGTCTCTTGCACCCATTGTAACAGTAGGGTTCCAACCCGAGCCAAAGGCTCTGAGCAGCAGCCAGGAGAGGGAGGATTTTGACTAGGACCAGGCGTGGCAGAGATGTAGGAATCTGTAGGCGGTTTCGAATGGCGGAGGCCACGCCTATGAACTCCACAGCAGTCACAGCCCCGGGGGGGGTAGGGGGGAACCTCTGCTCCCATCGGCCGCAGTTCCATCTACAGAAAGTTCCACACATTATAAAAAGCTGTCGCCAAAAAAGTAATTTCCCAACCAAAAAACCCCCCAGTAAGGTTGTAAAGGAACCATGCAGCTGCCCTCTGGCAATGAAATCATTAAGCACTTGAAAACCAGGAAACATGGAGATAGGTTTAAAAGGTTTGAATAGAAATGATTTTAGAACACTGTAGTTCAAAGAAACAGAAACACTGCCAACCCCCATGCTGGCAGTATGAGACAAAACCGCCACATTACCCTACACATGATCTATCCAATATCCTGTCCTCATCCACCAAAAAGAGCTCTGCCCCAGTCACCCTCCCAAAGAGACCCAAGGGCACCCCAACAATCCAGATCCAAGCCAAGGCCAGCTTTCCCTACATTCATCATGGACATACAGGCCACCATCCCTTGATACAGGGGCCTAGACCATCAACAGAAGTCTGTATTATTGTAATGCGAACACTCAACAGAGAAAACAGCTGACAGTGGGTTGGTGGCCAGGGGAGGGTAACGGAAGGCGAGGGGGGCCGTTTGTGTTGATATGTACACCTCAGTGATTATTTCCAGACTCCGGCATTTAGGGTTTCATTCTAAACCTCTGACTTTCCTACTTCTGATTATTTTAACCTTAACTCAGGCCTACCCAGAATGGCGCGGTTTCCACCTGCCCAAAAGCACCACGATGTTCAGATCCTCTTGGATAGCAAGGACTGACGTACAGCCTGAACCACGGTCTGCTGGAGAGCACTCAAAACTTTGCCTCTGTCCCTTTTGAAGAGTGGATCTCAAAGCATCCCACAGGCACTGATCAGACCTCCTGGGGTGGGGGGCAGCATTCCCTACACTTCACAGGGCATGGGACTGGCCTGCTGAGGTCAATGGTGCTGCCTAAGGGCAGTGCTGGAAGGTGGTGTTCTTAAAGCGCTACAGCCCTGAATGCTGTCTTGGCTGAGAGGCAGAGATCCACAACTCCCAAACACTGCTGCTGGTGAACGGTGTGCCCTTAAAGGGTCAGAAACCCCCGAAATCTCCCCTACCTGGGGAGGAGGTAGCCAGAGCGAAGCCATGGCCGAGCGGTTGCTTTCAGTCCCAGCCACTGCTGCAGAGCAGGGGGCTGGGCTGGAGGTGTAGTTTAGAAGCATAGACAGCAGTCTTGGCTGGGGGAGGGCGTAGCTGGCCTAGTGTCCTAGGCAGCCTCCTATATGTCTGACCATTAAATGCTGGTGCTGGTTCTGAGGACTCAGCGCCTCTGAAAATCAGACCACAAGCAAGGCCAAGAACCCAGGAGTCCAGAATCCCAAACCGTAGATCCCCATTCACAGCACCAATACCACCATGGCCCCGGAGAGAGAATATTATTCAATGCAGGTTCCGTAAAACAGCTCACACCCCATTTATTATTTAAAATATTTTGTTACAAAAGGAAAAAAAAGAAAACATACAATGCAGTATAAAAGATTGACAACGTCATCAAGTTTATTACACAAATTCCAACCTATCAGAAAGAGACAAAAATCAAATCACCGAGAACTGGGGGAGGGGAATTGGGGCGTTGCTTTTTATTTTATTTTTATCATCCCCCCTCCCCCCACTATTCTGAAATAAACTAAAAATTTGTGTCATTACGTAAAAAAACAGAACACTCTCCTGTCAAAGGGTTTTCTGGTATTTTACACTTCTTTTTTAATGTCACCTCACTTTAAGTTTCCGTTTTTTTTCATTTTCTTTTTAAAAAGACATCCAGAGCTGGCCTTTGCTCACCGATCACAGTTCTTATGGGGGTGTCACTTCACTTCGCCAGCCTCCAGGCAGGCTGTCCACTCTCGTCCCCTGCCACCCTCTCTGATGTGCCCAACTGGAGACCCCTGCTGGGGGGATGGTGTCCAGGTTTTGCCCAGCTGTGTCCACAACTTGCCAGGAGGGCCACACTGAATGGCATGAAATGCAGCAGGTGGTTGCTGTCCTCAGTCTTACATAAAGGTGCAGGCTCTGGAGACTACAAGTCCCAGCATACAATGTGTTATAGCTTGAGCTAAGTGACTGGAGAACTGCACGCTGGGATGTGTAGTCTCCACAGGCTGCCGCTCAGATAGGCACAGTCATGCGACACATGCAGGCTGCTCTCTGGCCACCTGTACCCTACAGCATCCTTTGCTCGAGGGAACATGGCTCCTTCCACACCACCTATCCTACCAGCCTTCGAGAATCACCAGCTGAAGGCTGTGGTGGAAATGGTGGTTATGTTTCCCCCTGGCCCTTCAGGCATCGCACTGTCGGGCACAATCAGCCCCATGTGCTGGAACAGGCACCAAGACTCTTTAGCTAGATGCAGACCAACTCTCAGCCACCCCAAACCCTTTGCTCATCGTCACGCACCATAGAGCAATAGCGAGCAGCGGTGCTGTCTAAAGAAACCCCCCACGCAGCGCTCGACTGGGAGCTCCCATTCCTAGAGCGTTTATGAAGAGGCGGGAGTAGTTCTCCATCCCAGGAATCAATGCACCTCCCACCACGCAAAAAGGCTAAGCAGCTCGCCAGGTTATCAGTGGTTGGGCTCATCCAGCCAGCCACCAGCCCACCCCATCTCCATCCACCGATATCACAACACTCAAGTCTCTGCCCATGCCGCTTCCTCTAAAACAAGGAAGGCAGCCTCTCTGGGAGGAGGCTGGCTCTGGAGAAACAGGTGGCTGGGGCTTGCGGTAGGGAAAAACGTGAACTGGAACGGTTATTGCATGAGATCAGCATGGAGAGCCAGAGGTGTTGAGTCCAGCCGAGAGGGGCCACCTCTGTTCCGGACAAGCCCCCTAGAGGAGCCGGGGCAGAATGCAGAGGACTCAGAGGCGCCTACAGGAACAGCAACTGGGAGCAGAAAGAGGTGATGGGAAGCAGCAGCCAGCCTGCTCTCCATGAGGCGGGGGGAAGAGGAAATGCTGTTATCTAAGCTGAGTATAATGGGCCAGACAAGCCAGGCCTGGAACTGGTTGGGAGAAGGGATCGCATTCCTCAGGAGAGCTCCCCCACATGGGACGAGAAGACAGTGCACCATGGGAGGACATGGATACTGGCCCCAGTGAGCCAAGCGCCAGGCACCAGACATCACACAGGGATATCTGCGCCCCCACCTCCAACCCTCCCCAGCACACACAAGGGTGATGGATTCCCTTCCAGCTGTCCCCGGAAAGGCCACGGAGAGGAAGGAGCTCACAAGCTTCCATGGAAAAGCACCATTTCTCTTTGGGTCCAAGTATCCGTGGACTGGAGCACTCCCTGCTCACAGTGGCCCCGACGCTATCCCTCCCTAACTCCACGTCTTCCAGCATTTCCCCAGGAAGCAGCAGCAGCAGCGAGTGTGGGTCCCGAGGCCACCGTGTGCCAGCTGGAGTCCCGCAGGCGACGTGGCTTTCCCTGGGTGCCTGGAAGGAGCTGGGGGCAGTGGGGAGGAGAGGGGTGGAGCGGCCTCCGTCCTTCAGTCCTGATCGAGGTGAGGAGATACAAGTCCATTAAAAACACTTACTGCCAACCAAACTCCTGGAAGGGACAGAACAAGACAACAGGTCACAGTCTCCCTGCTGCGCTGACCAGGCACTGAGTCGCCGCTGATGCCAACTGCTCAGCAAGGATCTGCCTGGGGCCCAGTCAGCCTCCCCCACTGGAGGCAAAGGCCCCCCACGGACCTGCCTTTTAACATTTGTCTTCCTGCAAGTTTGGTGCTGACAGGATCAAGGTGCAGGATCCACAGCCTTGGAGAGGGAAGTCCTCCACCCCCAGGGCAGGCTCCACCAAATGAGGTGCCTTGTCCCTGCCCCAGTGGCCACCTCTAAGGGCGAGGCAGGCACTCCATCTCCACGGCCCCATTCTGGCCTCGGCTGAACAGCTGGGAACGCCAAGGAGGACAATTCATGTCTAACAGAACATGGGCTCTCCAGCGAGGACACTTGTGCACTAAGAACTGGACTAAGATCAGCCAAACCTGCACAGGTCAAATCGCCAGAAGGTCATGGCCAACCCAGGCTGGATTGGAACCGGTGACCTAGAGGGGAGTTATTTCGCCTGGAATATTTAATGACACCTAAAGTACATTCTCGGCTGATCCGGAATAAATCCTGCAAGCCACACAGGTTCTGCTGAGAGGGAACTTGCCCCAGGCAGATTTCTACACCAAAGGACGTGCTAACAAGACTGGGTTACACTGGGCATTTCTAGAACGTCTTTCAGCCGAGGATCTGAGCGCTTCACAAGGGTAATGGGTTAAGCCAGAAGTACGTGGCAGGTAGGCAAATACTACTGCCATTGGAGGGGGGGCCGGGGGGACTGAGGCACAGAAAAGGGAAGTAACTTGCCAAAGTTCACTGTCAATCAGTGGCAAAGAGAGCTGGGCTCCATTCCTAACTTCCCCTTTCTTTGATTTAACCACCAGACCCACATCATGCCTGGACAATGCTCACACTGGAAACATTTTGGGGTGGGGGATGAACGTTTAAAAGCATAAGGCAATCGTGGGTTTGAAACCCAGGGCTCCCCAACAGACCAATGGTTTGATCTAGGTAAGAAACTCACAGCAGCTGGCCCAGTCGCAGTGCGGGGGCCTCTCGGTCTTACCCTGGTACAAATCAGTAGTGTATCGGGTGCGGCAGTGCTCAGAGGTGAAGGCACTCCAGCAGTAGGCAGATCATTTAATAGGCACCAGCCCACTGCCAAAATAAAATCCTCAGAGCAGCACAAAGAACGCAGAGCACTCCCCCCGCAACAGACTAAGGACACCGCCATCCTATGTCTCACCTAGAGGCAGCCCAACCGGTGCACTGAGTCCTGCAGGGAGAACTTTCCCACACAGCAGGAACAGGACCAAAACACCATGGCCTCTCGGGAGGATACTGGAGGCTAGTCTCTAGTTCGAACGCCGCCCACCTCAGTACAGCTAGAGGTAGCGGAGGCAGCAGAAATCCTGGCATTAGCCCAGGATGGGGGGAGCTCCCATGGGATGTTATGTTTGCAGGGTTGATGCTTTGTAATTTCTGAGTCAGCTTGTTCCTTAGTAACAGCCTCTCTCAGAGGGGAGCAGGGGCAGCGTATGGGTCACGCTGCTGGGCTTTAGTCAAGACCTTCGAAGACAAAGCTAGTGGGTAGCATTTTTTAATTCTTTAGGGCCAAGTGCTGTACAAAAGCCCCAACACAAAGCAGGAGAGGCTGTACATGTGGGTGACACAGGGGAAACTGTGCAGTGCCCCCCATTCCCCCCACCCACCAAGTGATTCTGAAATAGTAGGAGTGACAAACCTGTTGTGGATTGAAAGGCGCACATGGCCTGAAGCTGGTGGCCCTGACCCATCAGCCCTAATTTAAAAGGTCGCCTGGCCCTCTCCAGTAGAGCTATAATAGAACCAGAGACCCGTAGGGTTAGAAGGGACCGCAAGGGTCTAGTTCTAGTCTAACCCCCTGCCAAGATGCAGGATTTGTTGTGTCTAAGCCATCCAAGACAGGTGGCTATCCAGCCTCTTTTTGAAAACCTCCAGTGAAGGAGCTTCCACAACCTCCCTAGACAGTCTGTTCCACTGTCCTACTGTTCTTAGAATTAGGAAGCAGATTTAATCTAAATCTGCAGTGCTGTAGCTTGAAGCCATTGCTTCTTGTCCTGCCCTCTGTAGCAAGAGAGAACAACTTTTCTTCGTCTTTTTTATGGCAGCCTTTCAAGTATTTGAAGACCACTATCATGTCCCCCAACTATTGGGCAGGGGGACATGCTATTGACACTTACATCCTAAAAATCCAACAAGCTTTCGTACTTTGCCCAGCTACCACCACGTGGGCAAAGCCACTTCTCCCCAGCCAAGCCACCCACCATCAGCAGAGCTCAATGCCCCTTGGCTCTGAAGATGGTTAACAGGAAGTGAGAACACTGCAGGGTGCTGTAATCAGCCAATGAGGGACTCTGGCAGGCTAACCATAGAAGGGAATTCCATAGCTGGAGGAAGCCCCGTCCTCTCACTGCCCACACTGAACCTAGAAAGGAGGACAGAGCACAAAGGGCAAGGAGCTCGCTCTCTGCTGTTCGGTGTGGGCAGTGTAGGTTCACAGCCAGCTACAGATCAATCAAGTGAAGACACAGGAAGGAGAGGAACGGGGCTGGAAATGACTCTGCTGATGCATGTGAATGAGTAGCAGCACCAAGCTGGCTGCAGTTTCAATGGAAAACCACCAATGAGGGACTTCAGTGCTGGTTATTCAGCAGCCATCAGAGGAGATTAGGGGACATTCCTTTCTCTTCTCCCCTGGGGCTTTCCCTCTTGGAACACCCGCTGCGGGCAATGAAAGATCATTTGTTGCTCGAGATCCAGAGGGCGGCCACTGACTGGGTAGTTATGACACTAACTGGAGGGGCTGCCATGTTAGCCATGGAGAGTCAACTGCTAAAAGCCAGGGGAAATGGACTGCGTAACGTCCAGTCTGCACCCCTAGGAGGTTGCCACGTCCCTCTAGGGGAAGGGGTGCTCCATCGGCAGCAGGTAGATGGCCCCGCAGCACAAGGGGGATAGAAGGAGCAGGGCCTCGAGCCAGCTCACCTTTCTCAGTGGTGCCGGTCCCTTTCTCTGTCCCTGTCCCGATGTCTCTCATGCTCCCGGTTCCTTTCTTGGAAATAGTCCTCGTGCCGATCCTCATTATGGAGTGGGTCCCGGTGCCTCCTGCTGCTCTCGCGGGACCGACTGGGCGACCTCTCCCGAGACCGGTGTCTTTTTCTGGAAGACAAGTCCAGGCGCTGAGTATCTCCCAAGCCGTGCTCCCCTCCAGATCTTCAGACAAAGGGGCTACTGCCTCCCACTCAGGTCTCCCCAAAGGATAGTGAGCTGTGCCTGCCCCCCAAATCTCCACCAGAGGCCCAAGATGAGAGCAAGGAGTTCTCCCCTCCTACTCTGGTTGGCAAGGATTTACCTGGAGGAGCTGCTGCTGGCACCCATGCTGTAGGACTTGGCTTCGATCCCATGAAGACAATCCTTGAGGGAGGAGATGAGGACGCGGCACCGCTCATCATTGGCTACGCGGGACTGTTTGATAACGGCGATGGCCGTGAGCAGGGTCTCTATGGCATCACTGTAATCCCCTGCAGGAGATGAGGAGAGGGGTGAGGAAAAGGACCGGGCAGGGGACGGAGGATGATGGGTGTCAGGGGGCCGCTGTTACCTGCGCTGGCTCCAGACACTGCTTTGGAAATGGCACTGCTGGAAATCGCTCGGTTCCTGTTCATGATCTCCTCGAACTCGGCTT
Organism: Platysternon megacephalum; assembly: GCA_003942145.1. Classification (NCBI taxonomy): domain Eukaryota; kingdom Metazoa; phylum Chordata; order Testudines; family Platysternidae; genus Platysternon; species Platysternon megacephalum. Next base: position 2,727,381 of record QXTE01000195.1, on the reverse strand, counting down.
CGCTCACCGGGGGAGGCAGTGGGCCCAGCTCTCGACTGCACAGAACAGAGCACGCGCCTGTCAGCCGGGCATGGGGAGAAAGCTCCCAACCCCGGGGACTGACCAGACAGGTGCTGAGGGTCAATGCCCACCTGGCAGAGCTCCCCAGGGGCACCCCAGGCTCACTGCCCACCTGGCAGAGGTTACCCGGGACACCCACTTGGCACCCCATAGCAACATCTTTTGCCCTCTTGGGGTCCAGTAGACCCAGATCTCCTGCCCCCACGATCCCAGCCCGTCCTTTCCAAATCCAGCGGAGGCTGCAGCTGCTCTCACCTGCTGTGGTTATATGCTGCAGAGGTCTTGTAGGTGTCCAGCGGGGGGGCCAGTGCTGCATTTGGCGGGGGGAAGAAGGCAGGGTTGAGGTGCAGGGCAGGAGGGACTGCCCCTGGAGGTGGCACGGCCAGGTGGGGGGGCAGTCGAGGGGGAGGGGGCATTAGATGCTGGTAGTGGATTCCTGGCGGGGGAGGTGGCACTCCAAAGCTGGAGGAGAGAGGTGGCGGGGGAGGCATCGGGGGAGGGGGTATGGCCATGAGGGGCATGGCGGCAGGGGGGCGGTTAAAGAAAGACAGCACGGAAGGGGGCTTCTCCACACGAGGGGGCGGCACGGCATTCTCCGTCGGCGTGGCTCGCCCATCCATCGAATCCCAGGAGTCCCGGGAGTGAGCCCTCGGCGGCACCCCTGTTAGCCAGCAGAGAAGAGGAATGGCCTGTGAGCATGGGGGTGACTTCACCCATAGGAAAGCCACCTGAAGGGAGCCAGCTGGTGCGGCAGCCCCCACAAGCCTGGGAAGGGGGGAAGGAGGCGGGGGATGGAATGACCCAGTGACCGAGGGAGGGACATATCGTCCCCTCGACCCTGCACCAGCCCCCATCACCTCCCCGCCTCGAGATCGGGGCACCCGTCTCCCACGGCCACACGCCTGATTTCAGCAGAGCCTGAGGTGCCAAGAGAAAGATCCAGCCAGCCAAACGTAGCCTCCACTTCCATGGACCTCAGCCAGGGCGTGATTGCTCTCCACCATACATCAGGAAAGCTTCCAAGGCAGTGCCCCGGTGGCGAACACAGGGGATGGAAGTTGCAAAGCAAATTGATTACCCGGGCAGAAGCCAAAAGCCCTGACAAATGGCAAGAGGCCGCAGTGGAGAGGTCACCAGGCACCGCGTGAGTCAGAGCTTGCCTGTTTGTTGGTTAATACAGCTGGTTTGGGCCTGCACAGCGGCAGAGACTGAAATCCTGCCAATACTTTAAGTGACCCTGACCCAGAGAGCCTAGGGGAGTGGATCTGGAAAGGGCTGATGGGATTATAAGGTGAACAAACTTAGAGGGACATAGTTTGGATCCAAAACTCCCATGGCTACCAAGTATTGGAGAGCAAGTAACCAGATGCTGACCATGAGGGAGTCAGATCTGCAGCAGACATGCAGATGTTGCTCATCTGCAGCCACGGGAACAAGCCAAGGGAGATTACTACTACAAGGAAACTTTCCCTTCTCTAGCCCCTTTCAGCCCAGAATCAAAGGGCTGGAGACACACTGAGGCCTTGCCTGCCCTGGTGAGTGGTCCTGTAACAGACACTGGTGCAAACCCCCTAGTGTACATGGTAAACTACTATGAGTTGGCCTGGTTTCATCCAGGTAGAAGCTCCATTAATGCCAGGTGTTGGTCAGCTCCATCAGGGTGAGCACAGCTACACCAATGGCTATAGCCAGGGCAATTCCCCAGTGCAGACAAAGCCACAGCCTCACAACAGCCCTGTGAGGTAAGGGACAGAACAGAGGAACCTCTCACCTGCCACTCAAATGCAGCCACCTCCATGGCAGAAGGTGGCAGCGGTCTGACAGTGCAGAGCACTTCTTTTTGACAATTCAGGATGGGCAATGGAAAATTTGGTGTTCCACTGCAGCTGCCTGGGGCGCGTGAAGGCTGCAGGACAGTCACCCAGTTGGAATTTGTCCAGGGCACTGGGGGCAGTAATTCTCCTCTTATGAAACGTGCCATGGGATCGACAATGACCACAGGTGGCCAGTTTCGTCATGTGTGTCCCTGGAAAGATGGCACCTCCAGCTGCACAGCGCCCCCTAGCTGGGACGCTGGGCTGGGCCATCAGACTGAGGAAAAAGGCCATTGTACAAGGCCCATGGTGAGGCCCCAGCTGGAGTACTGCGTCCAGTGTTGGGCACCTTACCTCCGCAGGGATGTACAAATTCTGGAGAAGGTCCAGAGAAGAGCTACTAATAGATATGGAGGGTCTTAGCTATGATGATAGGCTGAAGAGCTTAAGCCCATTCAGTTTGGAGAGGAGGAAGAGGAGGCTACGAGGGATCTTCGCAGTCTATGAGGACCTAAAATGGGATCATAAAGACTCGGGTCAGGATCTGGTCAGACTCAGCAGCAACAGGAAAAACACGCAGAGAGTCCTGGGAATTCAGCCCCCACCCCAGGGTTTTGGTTGGTTCAGGCTGCTGAAGCTCTGCTCAGGATCTCTAGGGCCCAATGGGGGTCTCCCCTTCCTCATGCACCCTGCGCCCCGCCCTGGTGGCGGGCCTGTCCCACTTACGTTTCCGAGCCTGTGCCTCGAACTGCGACAGGTTCTGCCGGGTGGCCAGTCTCACCTCCACCTTATCCCCATTGAGGATCTTGCCGGGCAGCAGCTCCAGGAGCTTGTGGACTGAGTTCTCGGAGGCAACTACCACCTCTGCATACCTGGGGGGAGCCAGAGACAAGCAGATGATGGCAGGCCAGTACCCCATCACATTGAGGGACCAAGCCCACCCTCCTCCCCGACCACAATCTGTGGGGACAACTCAACGAGCAACCATGGATGCTTCAATCTACACCTCTCCCCATGGCCCAGGCAGCATAGAGAGCAGCAATCCTCACCTCTCACTATGGACATCCATCTGCAGCTGAACCCAGCCCACCACCGCAGGGTAACCGGCATTCCTACGTGCCTCCCATCAGCTCCCCACCACCTCTTCGCTACCTCGTCCTGTGTGCTTTGGCACACTAGCTCCAGTCACACAAGCATCTTTCAAGCCTCCACACAGCTCCAAAAGAAGGCCTGCTGACACCTTGCCCACGGGGAACAGGCTGGACAATCATGGTGACAAACCCATAGGAGAAAAGGTCCAGGGTCTCCCCCAACAGTGTTCACTCTTTGGACTGGCCCAGTGCCAGAAGGCCTTGGGTCCCTCCAGAGCTCTCACCCTTTGGATTGGCCATTGGCTCGGTTCTCCGCGAATTTCAGCTCCACCACATCGTAGACCCCCACTGAGCGAATAATCTGGATCAGCTGCTGGTCAGTTGTCCACTGATTGAGAACAGGTGGAAGAGGACAGCGTTAGCAGCTGAGGCCCTATGGCAGGATCTCTGGGCCACACACCCTTGTTCCAGGACTAGCATTATCGATCATTCACCACCACCAAGGCCCGCCCTGCTCAATCTCCCCCTAGGATCTTTAGCGTAGGCTCCAGTTTCTGATGCCACAAATGCTTTCAGCGGGAAGACGATACAGCCCAGTCTAGGAACCCTCTGTCTGGGAGACACCAATCCCCAGGGAGGCAGCTGTAAATGACAGTTGTAAGATCTGGGAAAAGGCACCATGGAGAGCTGTGGTGATTGAAGGGCTCTGTCTACAGAGTTTGAGCAGTAGGGTAAGATTCCCCCACGTGCCACTCCACGAACAGGCCTGCAGCAAGAAGGATCACAGGGGTTGTGGGGCCAGAGCTCAGTCTCCAGGCCCATTCAGTCTTTGGCTTCTCTCAGGGACTACCAACAAAGGGGACAATTAGTCCCAACCGTGTCAGTGGCTTGTGTGGTGGGGACATCTGTTCTTCAGAGAGCCACCACCTCATGTCATATAAGCCAGCCCACAGCCAGAAGAGCACATAAGCTGGCCCAGAGCCATCACCCTCCCACTGCACTAGCTCTGAAGTGTTAAAGGCTCCATATCCCAGTCCCATGCAGACCGCACCATGAGATCACCATTGGCCACAGGTGGTCCAGGTCTCTGTTCTACCACACCTAACTAACTGTTTGATAGCACAGCCCTTGCAAGCCCAGGATGGGGCACTGGTTCAGTACTGACACAAAGGGAAGAGAGCCCCCTATACCACACCCCTTTCTACAGAACATGGGTTTCCTGAGAAGATCCCCATCCACGTACGGGCCAAGCTTGATTTCACTTCACTTGACAGCTACGATTGCAGCCCAGACTGCAAGCACTGAAGACACCGCATCTGTCCCCAGTAAATGGAGGACAGTCATACTAGGCCATGTGCATCCAGCAGGCATCAGTGACCTGACTCACCCAGGAGAAGCTGCCCACATACACGGCAGCCCGTTTGTTACGCAGGCCGCTGTAGGTGTACAGGATGGCAGGCGTTTTGCTGTTTGGCTTGGGGGACTGCTCCTGGCGGATCTCGGTCGGTGCCTCCGAGCTGCCGGTGCGGCTTTCGGGTGGCTGCGAGCTTGCTGCTAGCACGTCGTCGTACAGATCCATCTGGTCAGCATTACTGAATTCGGAGTCCTAGGACACACAAGAGATCAGTGAGCATTTCTGTGACAAGCCCACGGGGCCAGTTTACCAGCTCGGCAACAATCAATCACTAGCCAGTCACGTCAAGGGAGAGGCTCCAGCAGGCCAGAGGTTTGCCCTGCCCAGTGCTTCTGATCTGCTGGTAAACAGCCCGTGCGCCCAAGAGATTAAACACCAAGCACAAAACAATCCTGAGGAGGAATCATTCTCTCCTGCCCAGACTGAGTTTCACTAGAACACCCACTCTCAGAAGCCAAAGGGAAGGAATGCTACTGGGCTGAGAAGTACCATGTAACAGGGACACTCCTGGTTCTTCAGCCTCTCTGTGTCTTCCACATCCTAAATCTGAATTATTACCTTGGGTATAACACTTTTCCTGCCTGATTCAGACTGTAAGTGGCTTGTGCAAGGAATCGTTTCTCTACATGCCTGCAAAGCTCCTGCCATAAATTTCAGACAACGAAGGAGTTCAATGACAGAGAGAATTTTTCTCATTGCCACCAACTCTCCCTGAGAACCTCAAATCCAGATTGGTTCTCACTAGCCCCACCTCCTCTGCCATGGAACAGACCATGATTCTGCTAACGCAGGAGGCACAGTGGAACGTGGCTCGCTCTCCTGTAGCTGTGTGGGCTCTGCAGCCTCATGGGAGTAGCATGTGTGTCAGTGTGCAGATGTGACTCATTCGGGGTCACAAAAAGGACAATGGCTTAGGACAGGAAGTGAAGAACGCTGCATCCAAAAGAAACTATGGGGAGAACTTCCAAATGCAGAATGGAATCTGGCTAGGGCTCCTCTTCTGATCACAAGTGGCCAGGACCTCTGTTTTACATCTGATCCCAGAGAGACAGCACCCCCAGGCATACTTTTGGGGCACTGATTCAGCACTCAGAGGAAAGAGCACCACCTACTGCAGCATCTGGGCTTTCCTCTGAGATCTCCTGGCCAGGCTTAACTTAGGAGACCTGAACCCGACATGGCATGAGGCTTTTGAGGAAGCAGTGCATTCAAGTGGGGGGCAATTTCCTCCTACCGCTCTTATTAGACCATAAAGCATTAGAGCCCTTAGCTTATCATTTTATCCCAGTTCCAACAAATGCTACGGTTCTTTCAACTCTTATAAAGCTGTTTGCTTTATTGACACCCCGCAGCAGCAAGTGCCACAGGTTAATTATGCATTAGCAGCCATTTCATATGCTTGAAGTTAATTATCTTAATTCATCAAGTGCACACTTGTTCTTGTACTGAGACAATATAAGCAGGAGTGTAAATCCAGGATAGTCCAGAGGCATGAGATCAGGTGGACAATTCCATCAAGAAAGAGAGCCATTTTAAAGCTATTACACACATCTAAGGGCCTGCTCCTGCTCCCAATGAAATCAAGGATAAAATGGCAAATGAGTTCAGTTGGGCGGGATCTGACTTGATGCATCATTTCCACGCTACAGTTCCTGGAAGTCCAGGAAGGTACATGCCTTAGTCCAGGGGATGAAATAGATCACCCCTAGTGCCTGGACCAGTCCATCTCTCCAGGGAGGGGTGACCATCCTCCTGCCTTGGAACACTAACCCTACATTCCTATAAAAGTCTCCACAGGGGGACCTTTCTGGATACTTGGTCTAAAACTGCCCTCTTTCAATCTCCTTCCATTCGTCCTAGCTAGACCTTCTACCACTGAGTAAGTCATCTTCAGATCCATGGCTCCTTGCAAACGGTTCTGCCTCCCCATAGTCATCGCTTAGCCAAGACACAAATATTTTTTACAAGTCGCAAGTCAATCTCCCCAGCTCCCGGGCATTTCTCCTGCCCTTTTCTGAACCCCTCCTCCCCCAATATATTGCCACCTTTTCAATAACAAAGTGCCCAGAACTGAATTTTATAGCTGGCATCCCACCACTGAAGCTGTACAGAGATTGCCTCCCTGCTTTGTAATGGGCTGTCTGTAAATGCAGTGCTGCAACTGCTGCTGGAATACTGTGTCCAGTTCTGGTGCCCACAGTTCAAGAAGGACGTTGATAAATTGGAGATGCTTCAGAGAAGAGCCACGAGAATGATTAAAGGATTAGAAAACATGCCTTACGGTGACAGACACAAGGAGCTCAATCTGTTTAGCTTAGCAAAGAGAAGGTTAAGGGATGACTTGATCACAGTCTAAGTATCTACATCAGGAATGACGACTGGCAAGTAATCAAGATTCAGCCCTAGAAAGGACTTTGAATGCAACCCACTGATTGGATCATGAATACTCCCACTATTAACCAGGTAATCTTGGGTCACGCAACGAGAATGCTGATCCATTGCTGCCGCAAACTGGGTTGGCAAGTTCCACATTTAATAAGAAGAGTATTGACATGAGGAACAAATATTTAATAATGGGCTCTTCAGTCTAGCAGAGAAAGGCAGAACATGATCCACTGGCTGGAAGCTGAATCTAGATAAATTCAGACTAGAAATAAGCCATAGATTTTTAATAGAGTAATTAACCATTGGAACAATTTACCAAGGGTTGTGGTGGATTCTCCATCACTGAAGATTTTTAAATCAAGATTGGATGTTTTCCTGAAAGATCAGCTCTAGGAATTATTTTGGAGAAGTTATCTGGCCTGTGTTGTACCTCTGGTCAGACTAGATCATCACAATGGTCCTTTCTGGCCTTCGAATCTCTGAATCAATATCCAGAACCCCACATTTGCTACAATTCCTCAGTTGTGGAATCCACCACAGAACGCGCTTTCTCCCCCAACACAGAAATCCCCTTCCTTTGCATTTATCCGTGTCCAGCTGCCCTTTTACACTGCCTGTGTCTGCCCATCCTAGTCAAAACGCCTGCCCTCCAACCAGTCAATCATTAGCATACTTTGTAAAGCGAGGACTCAAGTCCCTTTTCTTTTTGGCTACTGTTGTGATAACAGGAGGAGGATTGCAGCTAGCACCCCAAAGCAGAGCCTATCTTCTAAAGCCAGCCTTTTCCTTTCTTTATCTTTCAGTCACATAGGGGGAGATATTAATAGGTACAAATGGTGTTAAGTGCCTAACATTGGCAGTCAATGGGAATTAGATGCCCGCCTTTGAAAACATCCCCCATGAATTTCTGCCTACAAATGTGTTGCTCTTTTCTATTAACCCCCCCACACACACCCAGTTAATGTAATTTAACCAGGTGCTACTGTGTGCCACGCAAATCCCAGTTAAAGTAATGCTAAGGTGGCCTGGCTGTGCTTTCAACATCTGCCAGGAGACCAGAGCCAGGCCAAACTTGGTATTTCTAAGGTAAAAAGCAATCAGAATACCCTGACCTTTATAAAGGCACACCAAAGAGCAGGGGCTCCAAGGAAGAAAACACCTCTGCAGATCAAACATCCTAAGGTCATCTCTGTGCCACTGCTCATGGCCCTCACAACAAAGTCCAAGCACAGGGCTGCAGGCTGGTTCTCAAATGCAGCATCTGGCAGGCAATTCTCTTCTACAACCTCAGACACACAAGTTTCAGAGGAACAGCCGTGTTAGTCTGTATCCGCAAAAAGAACGTGTAGCATTTTGTCATTTGTTTTCATTGCCATCAAAGTTCAGTGTATCATTACTGACTTAGATCTACCTATGTTGTATGCAGTGCTGTTACAGCCATGTTGGTCCCAGGATATTAGAGAGACAAAGCGGGGGAGGTAATATCTTTTATTGGCCCAACTTCTGTTGGTGAGAGAGACAAGCTTTGGAGCTCAAACAGAGCTCTTCTTCCGGGCTGGGAAACTTAAGCAGCCTCACAGCTAAATACAAGGTAGAGCAGATTGTTAAGTGTAGGTAGTTAACATGTATTTCAAGGGACTATTGAAGGTGAAGTGGCTTGTTAACATCCCGCCAGTCACAGGGAGGAAAGGAAGGGTGGGGGGGAAGCAACTGGGGTGTAGATAGTGGGTTACATATTGTTGTAATAAGCCATACATCCAGTGTCTCTATTGAGTGTCTCTATTTTCAGTATCTACCAAAGTTATAAATTTAAGCTCCCAGGCTCATCTTTTGAAGGTGTTGTGCAGGTTTCCTTTCAGGATAAGGACTGATATTTTGATCATCATGTTAGTCCCTGAATATGACATACATTTCTTTTTCTTTTTTTTTGGGGGGGGGGGGGGGGGGAGAAGACAAACAGCAGCATCACCTTTCATGGGCAACTGAAGAAGTTTCTTAGCCACAAAACTGAACAGCCCTAGATCTGCCTTCAAATTCTTGCTCTAGGCTAGATTTAATTATGATATATCTCTATGCTATATTTAACCTGGGGTATATGTGGCGTTCCACTTAATGTGTATTTTTCATACTTATGACTTGCCTGGAATCCTAAAGTACTAAGAGTATTTCTCAGTACTATAAACTGCTACCTTATTTATATTGCAGTAGTGCCTAGTGGTTCCAGTCCCGGACCAGGACCCCATTGTGTGAGGCACAATGCATATACAGAAAAAGACAGTCCCTGCCCCCAAAGAGCTGACAATCAAAGTAACGAGTTGAGGCAGATATGGCAATTTCCTGGAATATTCTTGTGAAAAAGTTCATGTATTATTGTGGGCCAGTATTGTATGTAACCTCGTGCGGGGGAGGGGAGGATGGGACACAATGCGACAGATAAGAGACCTGGGAGTTTAAAAGACTATACTGAAAATGTACCAGACACATATGGACTTTGGGGGACAATAAGTGTGAAGTCGATTTCCTGGGGAATCCCTAGGGAGAAGTTAATGCAAATTCCCCACCTCCAGTTATGCAGTTTTGAAGCTCCACCCTGAACAGATTTCAGAGTGGTAGCTGTGTTAGTCTGTATCAGCAAAAACAACAAGGAGTCCTTGTGGCACCTTAGATACTAACAAATGTATTTGGGCATAAGCGTTTGTGGGCTAAACCCCACTTCATCAGATACATGGAGTTGAAAATACAGTCGCAGGTATATATACACAGTACATGAAAAGATGGGAGTTCTAAGGTGCCACAAGGACTCCTCATTGTTTTCACCCCGAACAGAGGGTCAGTGTCTGCTGATTACCCATTACAGCAGGCCAAGATCAAAGGGCCAAGCTGTATAAAGAAACAGCTGATCTGCCCAGATGGGAGTTCTGGATCTAAGACAGATGAACTTGTAACCAGGGGGAAAACCCAGTTCTGGGTTTTGAAGGACTAAAATCCATCAGAGCCCTGGGTGGGAGTTGGGGGTGCCCTCTGGTAAGCTTCTGAGTAGACATGTAAGGTTTTCTTATTGTTTTAATAGGTTTTCTCTGTAGTACTTTTTAAGAATAAATGTAGGAGCTGCATGGTAACTTATAACTGCTGGCAATACACTGGCCATAGCTCTTTGGAGAGACAGCAGAGCACAGGCGCTGTTCTTCTTAGGCAGTCCTGCTTGCTGGGGATATCACAGTGCAAGGCTGGGCGCTCTGCAAATTAAACTGGGTGCCCCACAAAGGGGAAATACAGATGCAGTTGCCCTGACCCTGTGCCATGTGTCTCTAAGGTTGCAGCAAAGAGCAGTAAGATACACTGCATTCCGTACAAAAGGAAGTGCCAAGATTGCAAGGTTAGACAATGTGAAGTTGGGAAATGCCCGTTAAGGTTCTACAGAAAAGCTATGCCAGGCCGTTGAACTCTCCTCCATTCCCATAACTGCCTCCCTGTCCTGTTCATCCCTTCCTCCTAACACCATACTTCAGCCAGCAATAGCCACCTGTTTCCAGCAGATATTTTAAGAGAGGGAAATAGAAGAAACTGGACTGTGCTGCATTGTACAAAGACCTTTCAATATATACAGGGGCTAAGGCAAGGGCTACACACAGCCACACTATGGTTGAGATTTTCAAAGCAGGTCAGAGGCTAACATATTATTAATCATGTTTATTATCGTAGTGCCAGGGCCAAACAAGAGGGGGCCCCCATTGTGCTAGGGGCTATACACACTATACTAAATGGTCCCTGCCTTGAACAGTATACAGGTCTCTCGCATCTTACGGGGTTACATTCCGCGGTCAGCGCGTAAAGCGAAAACCGCATATAGCCAAAATCCCATTGACTTTAATGGCGGGCGGAATCGCCCGCACTACAGACACAGTACATAAATTGCTTTTGTTCTCTCTCTCGTTTTTTGTGTGTGTTTTTGCCGACCGCGCAAAGCCGAAATCGCGCATGTTAAATGCGCGTAAGATGCGACACACCTGTACTGTTTAAATAAACAAGACAGACATGGTGTGAGGGAAAGGGGGTAGAACACACAAGCAGAGTGAACTATGTGATGGCAGCAAATGTCATGTTAATGCAGCAATTTTAGGGGGTGGGCAGGTGGGTTTATTTCGGAGGTGATCAGCTAAATGGAAAGAAAGGGGAAAGAGGTGAGGGGGGCAAAGGCAAAGAGGGATGGGGTAGGTGTGGACTAAGTGAAGCTGAAGTGAAGAGTCTATGAGGGAGGGGAGGTTTGGAGCAAACAGACAATCTGCACAGAGCAGAGAAAGTCCAGTCAAAATGTAGGAAGATGTCTGAATGCCCAGAGGTCCCTGCTTTGGCTGCTTCTGCTCCTACCAGCCAGAGCTACATCTTCCATTAAAGTCAACCTGTGTGGCTGAATCCCCTATGCTGCTTTGACAATCTCAGCCTACACTCTTTAATGTGAAGGTAAGGGAGTTGTGCATGCACATATGTGCAGTCTGGCACTTCATGAGCTTGGGAAGAGGGGGTGGCAGAGACACACAGCATGCAACTTTCAAAGGGTCACAGCTACATGAAATCAACTCCAATTTTCACAAGCCCTTCTCAAAAGCAAGGGCTATTTCCAAGCCAAATTTCCATTTTCTGCCCCCAGCTATTTCAGTTGCAGAGGTGATTAAAAAGGTTACATGAATTTTAACAGGGAAAATATTTTTGTACTCATTCTCAAAAACTGCTCAGCTGTTTCTTTTTAAACTCCTTCTCCACCCCACAAAAAAGTCACCTTTGCACACAGACCAAGCCTGAAAGGTGAGTTTCAGAAAGTTACAAGTGCATAAAAATAGGGGGTTGGAATGGAAACCATTCTGCAGCCTTAAATGTGCCATTTGCTGATGCTCCAGCTATAAATTATCAAAGATCTTCCCAAGGTTTGTTCACTTTTCCATCTTGCCTCACCCCAATATTGTCTTTGCCATGAAGAGAATTGGCTTTTCAGGGCCTTTCCCCACATTGCCATGTGCTGGCTGTAAAAGACTGCCTTTGTCACCTCATTCACTAGGACAAAGAGAGCACTTTACAGCCCATCCCCACCTGGGATGTATGGCAACAATGTTCTGCAGCTAAGATCTCCCTGCTGCCACTCAAATCCGCAAACATGTCTTTATTTGAACCTTCCCAGGACTGAGTCCTTGACTAGTTGTATATTGATTAAGTGGTGCATTTTTAGATTTAATTACAATCTTGTGCTCTGGAATTATTTTGTGAACAAATAGCTGCAGTAGAATTTTTACTTTGCCACAGGATGTAACACTTATCACAGGAATCAGGAGTAGGGGTGTCTTGTCACAGAGTTGAGATCCAACATGCAGCAGGATACACAGAAGCCCCAACTCACTAGCCACTATAGGGCTTGTCTACACTTACATTTTATAGCACTCTAACTTGCTGGCTCAGGGGGGTGAAAAATCACCCCAAGTGCAGCACGTTTAAGCGTTTTAAAGCGCTAGTTTGGACAGCGCCCCCAGAGCTCAGAGCTATTCTCCTCATGGAGGTGGATTACCAGGAGCTCAGTGGTTTGAGCATTGGCCTGCTAAACCCAGGGTTGTGAGTTCAATCCTTGAGGGGGCCATTTAGGGATCTGGGGCAAAAATCTGACAGGGACAGTACTTGGTCCTGCTGTGAAAGCAGGGGACTGGACTCGATGACCTTTCAAGGTCCCTTCCAGTCCTACACTTCTAGGAGCTCTCCCACTGTTCACGCGTAACCACACACACTTCAAAGCGCTCCCGCGGCAGCACTTTGAAGTTTCTAGTGTAGACATAGCCAGGAGCGCTGCCAGCTTTTTCGGTGCCCTAGGCGGCGGAAGGAAGGTCCCGCCCCCAAAATTCCGCTGACGACCGGGGCGCCAGCGCCCCCCAAATAGTAGTGCCCTAGGCGACCGCCTAGGTCGCCTAATGGGTTGCGCCGGCCCTGGACATAGCCTTAGAAAGACAATGTGAATGAGGTAAGGTCTTTTATTGGATCAACTTCTGGTGGCGAACACTTGTCTCTTTCACGAACAGAAGTTAGTCCAATAAAAGACATTATCTCACCCACCTTGTCTCTCAATATCTGTGGACCAACATAGCTACAACACTGCGAACTACCCACAATCACGCCATAGCCTCTTTCTCTTAGCACTGTTGCTTTCTAGGTTTCTTCCTCCCATTGAAAATGAAATTCCATGGCCTTGGTTATGCAGGTTAGACTAGATGGATCACAATGATCACTTCTAGACTTAAAAGCTACATCTATTCATGTGTGTTGGAGATGTTTTATCCATGAATATTTTCATCATGCTGTTTACTTCCAGAGAACCACTGAAGATGTTGAGTAAAATCATGTCCAATACAGATTTTTTTCTGCATCCAGTAAACATCTTCCTCCCAACTCAATACATTGCCTTTTATTACCATTCTTGGTTTCTGCTTTTCCAGCCACTTCTGAAGCCACGAGAAAATACTCACAGCCAATCCAACCTGGATAATTACTGTGGCGCAATAAGTGCTCTAAAGTCAAAATAACAGAAAGCCATCAAATGAGAGGGGCTTGATTGTTTTTCTTCATAATTCCATGATGCTTACGCTGCTCATATCTCTGCTATCCTCCAAGATGTTTACAGACTTTTATTTTAATTAGGTACTGATAGACCTTCCAAACAGTAATTGCCAGGGTCACTCTTTCTCCCTTTTCTGAAGATCGGTAGCACATTTATTTTTCTCCAATCTCCTCCCCCAGGGCTTTTCAAAATAATCGCCAATGACTCAAGAAATTTGTTAGTCATTTTCCATTACCCTAGAATGCCTGTAATCCTGATACACTAATCTACATATGTTCATATTTTCCAAGTTCTCTCATACCTACTCTCTTTATCATACTGCCCAACTGTCCAAAGTTACTTTCTGGATTTTGCTTGTTAAAGGTTAACTGCAAGGAAACTAAATTAAGCATATTTCTGTGCTGAATTGTTTCAATGGCCACATCCCAGAACATAATTCTGACCTATCATTATAGCATGGGATCCAGTGAGACTTGGATAACCATGCTGTACTCTAGGATGCTTTCAGTCAATCAGAAAGTCCCAAGAGGATTCCAAACAAGGGGAAATGTTTATTTTAAAGTTAAAACTGCTTTCTGTGGGGGATGAAGCCTGGCTATTGGGGGTCATACAGCACAGAAATACCATAATTTTTATGCAGTTCTTTTAAAAGGTAAGATTTCAGAAAGGCATTCAAGACCTCATCCATTCAGAACCATCCTCAATTTCATCGTCATTTAATGCATCTACTTCCAATCAAGCACTACTATTTCTCCCAGGATAGCTGTAAAAGCCTCTCACATTTCCCTTATGGTTAACATTCTTTTTTTGCCACTGTTAACTTTTCCCTCAAGGCTTAACTTCTGGTATAGTCTCATTTGGTAACCTCCCACCTTTTCAGAACAGGGGTTTATTGCCTTCAAATTTCTGTTCAACCCCTCATGAGGCCACACTGGCAGTCTCTTGGTTCTTAAGCTTGATAAGTTTATGGAGGGAATGGTTTGATAGGATAACTTGATTTACACATTAGGTCAATAATGTGCCACCGCTGGTAGTTAGTACCGATGGTAAATGTTGGGATATTGAAAGTCTTTTTCCTGAGTGTCTGGATGGAGAATCTTGCCCGCATGCTCGGGGTTCAGCTGATCGCCATATTTGGGGTCGGGAAGGAATTTTCCTCCAGGGTAGATTGGCAGAGGCCCTGGAGGTTTTTCGCCTTCCTCCGCAGCATGGGGCAGGGGTCGCTTGCTAGAGGATTATCTGCTGCTTGAAGTCATTAAATCATGATTTGGGGACTTCAACAGCTGAGTCAAGGGTGAGAGTTATTTCAGGAGTGGGTGGGTCAACTCTTGTGGCCTGCATCATGCAGGAGGTCAGACTAGATGATCATAATGGTCCCTTCTGATCTTAAGTTCTATGATTCT
>QXTE01000195.1:2701789-2711899 GCA_003942145.1 Platysternon megacephalum | reverse complement strand
CCCCCCCCCCCGATCTGCCCGCCAGCTTCACCCAACCCCCCCGAGAGAGGAGGGGCCCCGCCCGGCGCTGCCCTGGCGAGGCGGGCGCTGGGACACGGCTCCCCCCGTCTCAGGGCCCTGCCGCCAGCCGACCGCCCGCCCCCGCGGGCCCGATTCCCGCGCCAGCCCCGCTACATCGAGTCACCGGGGGCCCCCCGCCGGCCCGTTACCGCGCCGGGGCCCAGCGTCCCGAGCAGGCCCGAAGCGCGCGAACCGCTCACCGCCACAGCCAGCGCCGTCACGCCACGCCCCTTCCGCCCCAGGCCACGCCCCTTCCGCCCGCCGGGACCGGAGGTACCATAGAGAGCGGGGGAGGCCAGAGTAGAGCGGCCAGACCCAGGAAGCACAATGGCAGCAGCGATGGGGCTTCGGGTGAGTGGGGCAGGTTTCTCCGGGGGAGGGGCGGAGCCTGGCGTTCAACCCCCGCGGGTGGGCGCCCGGCTCCCTGCGGCGGGTCCTAGCACTGCCGGGTGTCTGGGCTGGGGGGGGGTGGGCCAGTAGGGGGCAGCCCCTCTCTCCTCACGCGCCCCCTCTCTCGGCAGCTCCTGTCTCTCTCCCGACGGGCTCTCCGCGCCCGCCGCCCGACCTCGCTCCCCGCCAGGCGCGGCTATCGCGGGGGCTCCCCGGCCGACTCGCGGAAGGATCTGCTGGAGATCCCCTTGCCCCCCTGGCAGGAGCGGCCCAGCGAGCCCCTGCAGGCCAAGAGAGCCCGGCTCCTGTACGAGAGCAGGAAGCGAGGCATGCTGGAGAACTGTCTGCTGCTCAGGTAAGGGGGGCCCCGCGCAGGGGTGCCCGGATCGGGGTCTCTCTCTGGCTGCTACGTTCCCTGGGTGGATTCGCTTCCTGCCCCCTTCTTGGGGGACGGGGCGGGCATGAGGGTCTCCGCCTCCCCAGCATCTCTCCCGGTGCTCCTTGGCTCTGCCGGGGTTCCCCGTTCCCCCACGGCGGGGAACCGAGGTTGCCTTTAGGTTCCGGGCCAGGTCCCGTGCTGTTCAGTGTAAGTAGTGATCTGCAGAGCGAGGTCACAAACGTACAGAGGACACAAAGTTACTGAGATTAGTCAAGCTACAGGGGACTGCGTGGAACTTCAGCGGTGCCGAGCCCAGCTAGGGGAATGGGCAGCACCATGGCAGGTGAAATTCAGTGCTGATAAAATATTTTTTTGCTGTCCTATAAATCAGTAGTGCGGCCTCAGCTGGCTAACGCGTGATGTATTGTTACCCCATCTCCAAAAGGGTATTGCCGAAAAGAGGTGGTTGAGAATGATCAAGGGCCTGGAAAAACTCTCCTACAAAGAGAGAAAGAAAAAACTGAGATTATTGTTTTAGAAAGGAGACAAGTAAGAGGGGACATAAGTTGATAAAACAATGACTGGTCTAGAAAAGCAAGGTTGGGAGCTTCTGTTCTCCCTGCCTCATAACAAGCACAAACGGACAGTCAATTAAATAGAACAATGGGAAGTTCAGAACTGATAGAGGGGAATCCTTTTTCACACAGTGCATAATTAGCTTGTGGAACTCCCTACCACAAGAAGTTGGTGAGGTCAGGAACATGGTAAGATTCCCAAGTGACCTGACATTTCTATGCATAACTAAAATATCCAGAGTTATAATTAATAACAGATGTTGGCAGCGATATTAAACCTCAGCTACAGGGTTAAGCTGATCTTTAACTACTAGAGACCTGGATGAGCCCTTCTTGGGGGTAGATTATCCCACATCTGCCTGCTGCTGGCACTGGCCAGTGTCATACAGGATGCTGGGCTGGATGGACCCTGGCTGTGAGCCTGGCAGTTCCTATGTTCCTCATGCTTCCTGGTTTCTCTCTCGCCTCACTTAGCCTCTTTGCAAAGGAGAATCTGAACAGCATGACCGAGCGGCAGCTGAACCTCTATGACCGTCTGATCAATGAGCCCAGCAACGACTGGGATATTTACTACTGGGCAACGGGTACTGTATTGCAACAGGGCCCTCTTTGGGGGAGGCAGTGTGGCCTAGAGGATAGAGCAGTGGGCTGGGGCTCAGGAGACCTGGGCTCTATTTACAGGTCTGCTACAGGTCTGCTGGGTGACTTTGGACAACTCACTTCCCCCTCCCTCTGCCTCAGTTTCCCCATCTACAAAATAGGGGTGATGATACTGACCTTTGTAAAATCTACAGGAGCTAGGTTTTATAACTGGGCCCTGTCTCCTATGATGAGATGGAGCAGGAAGCTTTCTGGGATGAACATGTCTCAGCTCACCTGGGCTCCACACGCAGCAATATACAATATGGAGATCAGAATAGCAACTGCAGTGACTCTTGCTCAGAAAATGTCCAGGGCTTCCAATCCTCATGCTTCAAGGCACAGGATGATCATAAACTGGGGGCAGGAAGGATTTCCCCTGTACTGCACTAATTGAATGGGTGCAGGGTTTTACTCCCTCTGTATCCTAGAGCTGTTTGCTATCATCTGAGATGGGTCTCACTAGGAGGAGTGGTTAGCTGCTCTGACCTGAGTTCCCATGGTGTTTAGTTAAGCAGACTTGAAAGAGGCACTGCAACTTTAGAGGGATATGAGACTGGGTTCAGTGTGACTCCTGATTGGCTGCACAAAGATGTGAAGCTGGTGACTTTGAGAAATGGGGGTGGGGATGCTGTGTCTCATCCTGTGTCCTTTCTCCCTGAAGAAGCAAAGCCCACCCCGGAGGTGTTTGAGAATGATGTCATGGTGATGCTGAGAGAGTTCACCAAGAACAAGAACAAGGAGCAGAGGCTGCGGCAGCCGGACCTGGAGTACCTCTTTGAGCCCTCACGGTGAGGCACCCTGTCTGCTCCGGGATCCTCTTCTCATCCCTAGCAACAGAGGCTGAGGTGCCTACACCTATTTGGCAGCCTGCAGTGCTGCAGTCCTGGCTCCTGGAATCCTCCACCTGGTGGTTGCTTCTACCCAGGTTTCCAAACCCCACCGAATAAAGTTTCAAGCACTATCCCTGACCATGGGAATTTCTACGTGGATTTGTCCCACCGTTGTACGGGTGCAACAGTCCACCTCAGAAGTGGCTGCATTTCAGTGGCACTGTATGTATATAGCTTGTAGAGCATCTTGGTGCAAGAGAAATAGAAGGTGATAGCATTATGACAGTGTACTTTGATTCATTGTGAAATTCCTCTTGTTGTTTGACCGTGGGGGCCTCTCTGATGCTACAGCCTCTCCATTAACCATTCCTTGTAAATCCTTGTGGCCAGGGCCCACCAATGGGTAAATTCAATGTAAAGGGAGGGGCGGGGGGGAGAAGATAGACCCACCCAGCAGGAAGAGTATCCACCACTTGCTCTTCTCCAGCCTCCTGTTTAAATACACTTGCTCCAGGAAGGGAACAGCAATGCTCAATCCCTTGTGAGGTTAATGGCTGATTATGTGCCCAACCAACCCTGCAGGCTGAAAACGGTTTGCTTAAACTGAGCACTCTCCAACCTTTTCCAAGAGTGAATCCTGTGCAATTATTTTTTGTTGCAGAAGCACCTATGAATTGCAGTCATGCGCCAGGCCCCCATTGTGCTGGGCCTGGCATTGTGCAAACACAGACCAAGTGGGCAGTTCCTGCCCCAAAGAGCTGCCGTCCTAGAGAGTGTGTCTCTTGGCCGCTCCCCTCCTGCTGGTGTTCAGATTGTGTCCCTACAGCAATTGCTGCCATGGGAAAGATGCTAGGAGTGGGTTTGATGAGTTTAGCTTCATTTATTGCAATGTATCAGCTGGAAAGGAGGAGGAGGAGGGGCCAATGCCATGTGACCAGCCTTTTCTCAGCTACTCCTTGGACCGCAGTCCCAGGATGCACCTGGCCTGGCTACCATCTCTCTCTCGTGTTATCGGTAAGGCCCTGTTAAATCACGGTTTCAGGGACTGCATGGAAATTGTGAAATTAGCCCAATATTGTGATTTTTTCCAGTAAAGTGGGGAGACTGAAGTGGGGATGGAACAACTCACAGTAATGGGGTGCAGGCTGGGCTGGTTTCACCAAATGACACTGTCCATCCAGCTCAGGCTGTCGTTAGAGCTGCCTGCCTGGCCAGCAGGGAGAGGGGAGCAGTGCTGACAATGCTGCGGTTAGGAGGGGAGCAGTGCTGACAATGCTGTGGTTAGGAGCCCTGGCCCAGCAGCAGGCCCAGGGGAGACATGGCAAGGGCTGAGCCCAGGATCTGCCACTGGGTACATGAGATGGTGTGTTAGGGGGCCCTGCCCCAGTGCTGGGGAGTGGGGTGGAAAGATGGATTCCAGACTCACCTCCACTCTTTGCCAGGGCAGGGCCCCTTCACGCACTGGTTGTGTGCCAAGTGCAGATCCTAGTCTCAGCTCCTGCAGTTTTTCCCCTGGGCCTGCCAGGGGCTGCTGTAGGTTGAGACAGCCCAGGGCTCCTAATCACCATGTGTTATCGGTGCCGTCCCCTTCTCCCCACCAGCCAGGCAGGGAGCAGCAGCTGCAGCCTGGACCAAGATGGGCTTGGACAGCTGGTGCCATATGATGAAACAGCTGCACCGGCCCACCATCCTACCTTGCTCCCCGGGGTAGGACTGACCTGTCGCCTACCCCCATAAGTAGCTGTGGCTTCAGGCGGGAGGTGGAAGCCAGGATGCCTGCTTCTACCGCCCCATGGAAAAAATTGCAGCAGTTTGGGGCAGGGAAAGGGGAGACTTGGCGGTTGTGCCTGTCCTGTGAAATTCAAACATTGAGCTGTGACAAACACCCTGCAATTTATGCAGGGCCTTAGTTACAGTGGCCAGGCCTTCATTCCTCCTTTCTTTTTCTCTTCTCTCATCCTCCTTTCCTGCAAGCAGCCTCTGCAATGAGGAGACCTAAGGTGCTGGTCGGTGGTTGGTTTTCAGAGCCCTGGGGTTGTGAAGGGAAGAGGTGGGGGCTGGCTCTGGATAGCTGGGGACAGTAGGTTTTTAGGTATCTCATTGCTACAGGGAGGGGGTGGGTCCTGTCATTTCATTTCNAGTGAGGGACCATGAGGGTAAGAGGAGAGTGGAGGACAAGGGATTCAGACATTTCGACTAGCATTTCGCAGCAGCCACAGCATGCAGGCAGGTGTAAGCCTTTGGCCACAGGGTCCAAAGTGGCAGAGAAATAAGCCACTGGGCGGTTCTTGTCTCCGTGCATCTGAGTGAGAACTCCAAGCGCACACCCAGATTATTCTTGGCAGAAAAGGGTAAAAGGCTTAGAATAGTCAGGCAGCCCTAAAGCGGGGGCAGAAGCCAAACCCTGTTTGAGGGAAACAAAGGCAGAGTCGGCTTCAGGGGGCCACGGCACAGGGTCAGGCACAGAGACTCGAGTGAGTTCCTGGAGAGGTTTTGCAAGAGAGGCATATTGGGGAATCCATTGCCTGCAAAATCCAGCCATGCCCAAAAACTTTTGGACCTGGCGTGGGGAGCGGGGTCAGGGAAAGCTGAGGATAGCTTGGACGTGGGCGGGAGAAAGTGTACGGGAACCCTGGGAGAGGAGAAAGCCAAGGTATGTGACAGAGGCTTGACAGAGCTGTAGCTTAGAGCGAGAAGCCTTGTGACCCTTCTTTGCTAGGGCAGTAAGGAGCACTAAAGAATCAGTTTCTGAGGCAGACAATGAAGGGGAACAGAGGAGTAGATCATCTACATATTGGACTAGTGTGGACCCGGACGGAAAAACAAGGTCAGCAAGGTCTCGGGCTAATGCTTGGGAAAAGTAAGATGGGCTTTCAGTATACCCCTGAGGGAGCGTGGTCCATGTGTACTGTTGCCCCTTGTAAGAAAAGGCAAAAAGATACTGGGAGTCAGGGTGAACCAGGACAGAAAAGAAAGCAGAGCACAAATCAACAACAGTAAAATGAGTTGCACCTGGTGGGATAGAAGCCAGAATCGTTGCTGGGTTAGGGACAACAGGAAAGGGAGAGAAAGATAATTGAAAAACCCAAAAATCCAGTTCCACGGCCCCTCCCGCCCCTCCTGCGACCACGACCACATCCCCGTCCCTGGTACTATTTGCCCTGCCCTGGGCCATTAACTTTTGGGAGGACTGTTCCTCCTTTCCTTTTAGAGTGTGGTGGCGGTGCTCTGCCACTGCTTGCAATTTGTCCATGATTTCGGTCTCCCACCCAACACTTATTCGTTTTAGCATGTTGCCAACAGCAGGTAGGAGGCCATTAACAAACGCATTAGCCAGGGCGCCCTGTCCATTTTCACCCGGTTGCTGTATACCAGAATGTTGCAGAAAAATGTCAGTTAGCCGGGTGCGATAATCGCTCGGGTGTTCTCCCTGTTGCTGTTTACAGCCGTGTATGGCCGTCCAGTTACTTTTAGGAGTCCATACTTNAACGGACGAGGTCCTCCAGTGAGGTCTGGGGAATTGAGTGGGATTGCCAGGACAGGAACACCAGCTTGAGAGTGGGCTGGGATGTGGCTGCAGACCCAGCAATTAGAAATATTAAGGGTCTGAGCTATCCACACTTGCTGCTGGATAAAAGAATTGTCATTGTGGGCTCCCCAGACCTTAAGACACCAGCAGCCGAGGAACAGGCACCACCAGAGGCGCATGTTGGAGGCAAGGCCCTTCTGGTTCTGACAACCTCAACTGAGGGAACCGCAGTCACGGTTTTATGTCCACCAGGCAGCAGGCGCTAGGCTCGCTACTGCTCCTCGGGCCTTGCTTTAGGTCATCGTCTGCTTCTGGCAACCCTTACGAGAGCGTAGATTGTAAGGTATTGCAGGCTATTTCTCTACGTCTTCTTCTGGAGTCAAAATTGACTCTGTGCGGTTCTGAGGTGATGATTGGTTCGCCGGGGAGGGTGTCTTCTTACACTGCGAAGCATGTATCCATGCTGCGATGCCAGATAGTTTAACAGCTGTCTGGGTAGTAAGCAGTACCTGGTGAGGACCCTTCCACCGGGGTTCCAAGGCGTGTTTTCGATGATGGTGCCGTACGTAGACCCAATCACCTGGCTCGAGGTCGTGGCAAGCGTCAGAGGTGGGTTCCGTCGGCCAGGCGGCCCGAACCTGTGAATGGAAGTGACTTACAGCTTGCATTAATCCCTTGCAATATTGAAGGAGCGTACTGTGAGTCAAGTTCAAGTCTGGGACTGGAGTAATGGTAGCCATAGCTACCATAACAATTTCAAAAGGACTCAATTTATGCCTTTGGGATGAAGTGGATCGCATTTCCATAAGGGCCCATGTTAAAACTGCTGGCCAGCTTAACCCTGTAGAGTCGCAAATTTTAGCAAGCTTATTTTTAAGTACACCATTTCGTCTTACAACTGCACCTGCGTTCTGTGGGTGGTAGGGACAGTGCAACAGGTGTGTGATATGTAATACACGATTCAGGTGTTGAACAAGTTGTCCGGTAAAATGTGTACCCCGATCACTGGACAGAGTGGCAGGAATTCCCTTGGCAGGCATAATATGATTTAACAAACATTTAGCAACAGACAGTGAGTCAGCCTTGCGACAAGGAAAGGCTTCAATCCAACCAGAAAATAAACATACCATAACNCTTGAAACCGGCTGCCAACTAGACATGGAGCCGTTGATCACTACCCGTTGAGCCCGACGATCTAGCCAGCTTTCTATCCACCTTATAGTCCATTCATCCAGCCCATACTTCTTTAACTTGCCGGCAAGAATACTGTGGGAGACCGTATCAAAAGCTTTGCTAAAGTCAAGGAATAACACATCCACTGCTTTCCCCTCATCCACAGACCCAGTTATCTCCTCATAGAAGGCAATTAGGTTAGTCAGGCATGACTTGCCCTTGGTGAATCCATGCTGACTGTTCCTGATCACTTTCCTCTCCTCTAAGTGCTTCAGAATTGATTCCTTGAGGACCTGCTCCATGATTTTTCCAGGGACTGAGGTGAGGCTGACTGGCCTGTAGTTCCCCGGATCCTCCTTCTTCCCTTTTTTAAAGATGGGCACTACATTAGCCTTTTTCCAGTCATCCGGGACCTCCCCCGATCGCCATGAGTTTTCAAAGATAATGGCCAATGGCTCTGCAATCACATCCGCCAACTCCTTTAGCACCCTCGGATGCAGCGCATCCGGCCCCATGGACTTGTGCTCGTCCAGTTTTTCTAAATAGTCCCGAACCACTTCTTTCTCCACAGAGGGCTGGTCACCTTCTCCCCTGTGCTGCTGGCCCAGTGCAGCAGTCTGGGAGCTGACCTTGTTCGTGAAGACAGAGGCAAAAAAAGCATTGAGTACATTAGCTTTTTCCACATCCTCGGTCACTAGGTTGCCTCCCTCATTCAGTAAGGGGCCCACACTTTCCTTGACTTTCTTCTTGTTGCTAACATACCTGAAGAAACCCTTCTTGTTACTCTTNCAGGTAGGAGGCCATTAACAAACGCATTAGCCAGGGCGCCCTGTCCATTTTCACCCGGTTGCTGTATACCAGAATGTTGCAGAAAAATGTCAGTTAGCCGGGTGCGATAATCGCTCGGGTGTTCTCCCTGTTGCTGTTTACAGCCGTGTATGGCCGTCCAGTTACTTTTAGGAGTCCATACTTGAGGGATGGCTTCAAAGAGATTTTTAGCTCGCTCCTTACACTTTTTCCGGTATTCAGCATTAGGACCGGTGTCTGGTAAGGTAGAGTGGCAGTCAGCTGTGAGCCAATTTGCTGCTGTGAGCCATTTTTCATGCTCACTAGGGGTAAGTAGCTTGCACAGCTGCAGGAGGTCTGCCTCAGAGGGTTCATAGGTGTCACATACTAACAAAAATTCCTCTGTGAATTTGGTAGGATTTTCCCGGGGCTTTGGAAAGCCTTTTACAACTGAAAGGAGCTCTGTACGAGTCCAGGGTTTATAGCTCCAAGCGGGACCCCCGTCTTGGCCCCCAGTATGCAGGATTCGGAGGGGAGCCTGGACAGTTTTAGAGCTAGAGCGCAAGCAACGGGCCCAATCCTTATCCAGGCTATCTTTGCATGTATAAGACAAAGCAGAGGAGTCAGGCAGACTGGAGGGTTTCGGGAGAACGGGGATTTTTTCTTTACGGGTCTGAGCGGTACCAGAGGAATGGGTCTGGGCGGTACTGGACGATCCGGACTGGTCTGAACTGGTGACTTCTGAGAATTGTTCCTGAACTGGGGAGGCTGGTCACCGTCATAGAATCATAGAATATCAGGGTTGGAAGGGACCTCGGGAGCTCATCTAGTCCAACCCCCTGCTCAAAGCAGGACCTAATCCCAACTAAATCATCCCAGCCAGGGCTTTGTCAAGCCTGACCTTAAAAACCTCTAAGGAAGGAGATTCCACCACCTCCCTAGGTAACCCATTCCAGTGCTTCACCACCCTTCTAGTGAAAAAGTTTTTCCTAATATCCAATCTAAACCTCCCCCACTGCAACTTGAGACCATTACTCCTTGTTCTGTCATCTGGTACCACTGTGAACAGTCTAGATCCATCCTCTTTGGAACCCCCTTTCAGGTAGTTGAAAGCAGCTATCAAATCCCCCCTCATTCTTCTCTTCTGCAGACTAAACAATCCCAGTTCCCTCAGCCTCTCCTCATAACTCATGTGCTCCAGCCCCCTAATCATTTTTGTTGCCCTCCGCTGGACTCTTTCCAATTTTTCCACATCCTTCTTGTAGTGTGGGGCCCAAAACTGGACACAGTACTCCAGGTGAGGCCTCACCAATGTCGAATAGAGGGGAACGATCACGTCCCTCGATCTGCTGGCAATGCCCCTACTTATACAGCCCAAAATGCCGTTAGCCTTCTTGGCAACAAGGGCACACTGTTGACTCATATCCAGCTTCTCGTCCACCGTAACCCCTAGGTCCTTTTCTGCAGAACTGCTGCCTAGCCACTCGGTCCCTAGTCTGTAACAGTGCATGGGATTCTTCCGTCCTAAGTGCAGGACTCTGCACTTGTCCTTGTTGAACCTCATCAGGTTTCTTTTGGCCCAATCCTCTAATTTGTCTAGGTCCCTCTGTATCCTATCCCTACCCTCCAGCGTATCTACCACTCCTCCCAGTTTAGTGTCATCTGCAAATTTGCTGAGAGTGCAGTCCACGCCATCCTCCAGATCATTAATGAAGATATTGAACAAAACCGGCCCCAGGACCGACC